>PVLD010002187.1:0-173343 GCA_004027595.1 Dinomys branickii
AAAAAAAAAAAAAAAAAGAATTAGGGAGTTCTTTTTCTAAAAAAACTTTGCTTAGGGTTGGGGATATAGCTCAGCAGCATAAGCACCTGCCTGGCAAGTGCAAGGTCCTGAGTTCAATTCCCAGTACTAAAAAAAAAAAAAAAAAAAATTAAAAAAACTTTGCTTAAAAAAATGGTTTTATTTTCTGAAATGTGGTGCATTTCACGCTTATCCTAGCTGCTTCCCATTGTCTTTCTTCTTTGCCAACAGCCCTTCAGAATGAAAACATGCTTGCTTTTAGCTGGGATCTTAAATTTGAAAGATGCTGCTACCTCTAAAGATCATCTTTTAAACAGGATCCACACAATAAAACAAAATTTGTTTTGAACAAATTTGTGTCGGAACAAACTATTCCACTTTAGGAATAGCAGAGGAAAGCCTTAGGAAAAGAGGTGAGAGAATAGTACATCACTCATGAAATTATTTAAAGAGGAACCTATTTCTAAAATGAAGTAGGAAATGGAGTGAGGGAATGAGACCTTAACCTCCAGGGGTTTTAGGAACAGTATCCATCCATCTGTCTTGCCAATCTTTTTTAGACCCACTGAGGCAGACGGCCATAGCCACTGGGTGGTCCTCTGCAATGGAAAACTGCTCTCTTATTTTATTCATTATGCAATTTAAATCCTTATGTTTACTGAGTGGTCATAACGCCAGACCCTACTTCCTGCTATATGTTTAAGAAAACCACAAAACCAAACCAAACAGGATTGTGGTTTGAGAAGGAAATGTCCATTCTAAAACCACATGGCCATCAAAGAAAGAACAGAACACAAACCTTTTCCTGGGACATGGCTGATGTCAGAGTGAGCTGCACAGACGCTGCCTGTTTATCCTGCTCTTCTAAGCAGACTTTGCTGCTCAGAAGAACCTGTAAGAGCGTTCAGCAATTTAACCAGCTCCCACCCAACTTCCCTCTCACCAGACAATAAAAACGGGGAATGAATATTCCCTTTGTCGTGAAGCATTCCTTGTGACTTTGTGCACCACCCTGCCCCATCCCACCACTGGAACCCGATAGCACTGTTCTTGCTTGTCATTCTTCTCCTTGCTCCAATTATATAGTATGAAACTCTTAAAATTCTATACCATATCCTCTCTAATTTATATAAATGTTCTTAAGTGCCACTGGCAAAAACATGACACGAACTGCTTTTAGAATATATACATTTAGAAACAATGTCTCATTCTTTGGATTAAATACATTATAGTTTTATGAAGAAATGTAATTATATTGCTTCAAAGCGTTTGTTTTTAATCATTCCAGATGTATAATTTTCTGATCACTTATAAAGTACAGATGACTCCAAAACAGTATTGAAGAGTATGTATGTCCTTCAATTTTAAAAAATTTAAAGGAAATAAAGAAAGCCTTCTGAGAAATCTGTCTGGAATGAAATGCATCTTCTCTTCTACATCTCAGTGTATGACACTGTTTGTGTTTGCCAGGAAATACTAGCATGTTCAATAACATAAGATTCTATTTTCAAAGAACATGTCTGAAATTTAATTTCATGTTCTATTTTCAAACTGTGAGGTAGAGATATGTAGCCAGAAAAGCACAAGTGCAGCTGCTGTAAGCGTAACCAGAGATCCTTGTTTACCTGTGCTCTTGAAAGTGCTTAACAAGGTAAAAAGGTATGAACATTCTTCATTTGTAGTCCCTGAAGACTTAAATACACAGGCAAAATTTATGGTGCTGAGGAAGTGCTTTCTTTTGTGAGGTAATATATATGACAGCCTACAAGAGATAGTTTTAAGAGTAGATAAAACATGCATCACCCACAAAATATGCAAACTAATTACTAGGCAATGAATTTTCAATATAGAGAGAAAAAATAGCACCTCTACTCTCAGAACAAAGTACTACTTTATAAAATGTGCCAGTTACAAATTACTTGCCTCTCAGTTCTGAATCCACACCTTACTCTCCTATGTGGGAGGTGAGCCGGACCCTGTAAACATCTTTCATCATTGCTGTAAACATCAATCTTTTATTAGCGGCACTGGAAGGTCAGTATAGAGGAAGGGGCTTCTCTTTCTCCTTCCCTGGTGCTTTTTCTTTCTCTGCTATACAGCTGCCAGCACTGTGCAGCGCTGAACTCCTCTTCCCTCAAGTTCCTCTGAGGTCCCAGCAGCTGGATTCCTATAACAAGGCATGCTTCCCGGGTTTGCTCTCTGCCTGCTGGCTCTGCCCCGCTGTACCCAAGCAGGCGGCTTTAGGTTCACAATCTCTGGCCCATAGGCGATCCAATGAGTGGCTTCTTGAGGAGCAACTCCAACTTGTGGTACTACCTAAAACTTCACCAGCACCCTAGCAGATAGCTTGCGAACCAGCTCTAGTTCATAGATTCCTCAACAGATTCTTCTGTCATCCATTCATCGCACAGCCTCTCCAGAGGAGTCTCAGTCACAGTCTGGTGAACAAGCCCTCTCCCAAGTCAGCTCCTTCCCTGAACATGCTTCCTAAATGCCACAGTTAGTAACGGCTCTCTGCATATGTGATCCCTGTATTCTTTAGTGTCTCTTTTACCCCATTTAATAATGACCTTTACCATAAACATTAACTTTCCTGGCTGAAACCTGACTGATATGGGATTGGTCCCAGGTGTGGTCGCAGATTACAGACCATCAAAGATAGAATTTAGGGATTAGTTTGGTCATGAAGTTGGACTGGAAAGTAATGTAAGTTCCCCGTCAGTGGAAAATGAGATGCTAGTAATCTATGTCTTGATCTAGTGTCAAAATGAAGTTATCATTTGTAATGAGCTGCAAGAAGTACAAACTGCAACAAGAAGTAGGAATCACAGTGGCTGCTGTCCTTGACCATTATGGTAGCAAGGATGACTACAGGGAAAGCAGGGTAGGATGGATCCTTCTGAGTGCAGTGAAGCATGTACCAAAAGAAAATGACAAGTTTAAGTCCTTTAACTCCTAACTCAAGTCATGATCTAAGCACCTGAGAGCTTCCATGGCAGCTTTAAAAAAATTTTTTTCCCACTGTCACAGAGCTATTGTTTCCGGGAATCAAAAATACAATTTATTATGTGTTCTGTTGAATTACAACATGTGTTGAGTTTACAAGTTCACCAAATTTCTCATGTGAGAATTAGTGGGCTGACTGGGAAAGAATGGGACCCAAAACCTGCAAAGGAGAGCATTCGATTAGATTCAAGATGAGACTATTTGAAACCCCAAAGAAACTCTGAGGCTTCCTTGACCATGGAAGTGTTGTCCTCATATGACTCAAGACACTAGTCTTCTTGGGCAGGAAAACTTTTCCTGCAATGCCTCACCTAGAACATACACCTAGCAAAAGGATGCTCATTCTCCTCAAGGTCTATAGTAACCACACCCTCTTCCAAAAATCTCAGCATGTTCCAAGGTGTACAGAGTCACCCAGAAGGAAAGAGCTTACAGACCAAATAAAATGCAAGATTTTCATATTTAAAGGCAAAACCCCAGAAGCATGTGTAGGAAATAGCAGTGGTATTAGAAAAATATCAACCCTGAGAAAACAGACAACAGATCAGGCTGACTTCATGGACAGACGCATTGACTGGAGTTGCCAGAGTTAACGTGTCAGCTCCGGAGCCTGGCGACCTACTGGCTTGAACTCCAGTGACAGCCTACAGTAGCAAGCTAGAGATGCCAGAGCCCTCCTGACATGATATGGATGAAGACTTCCAAAGACTTATGGAGACAGGAATGTTGGAGTGATTTATCATGTGAATTACACACCCACCTCAACTTCAACCATAACATCTGAAAAGACCAGATTCCTACACAAAGACACTGAAATATGTATTAGTGAGGGGACACTGCATCTCTGAAAAATTCTGTGGTTACTTTCTTTTATAGACCAGGTATGATGATAGGCGATGTCACCACTGAGATGGGCTTTCTGGCTTCCTTAGCAAGCATGCGATACAGGAGTAGCAAAGGCCCAGAGGCAGCACTTAATGCCAAAGATAAACGTGGTACATCAAAGGCAGCAGGGATGTATCATTAACCCCAAGGCTCTGGTCCACTGGATTCTCTCTGAGAGCTAATTTATCCTGATGACCCGCGAAATGAAATTAATACAGAATCTACTAGAACACTGTCAGACCGATATAACAGAAAAAAAAAAAACCTAGGTCTGGTAGCAAGTGACCACAATGTGAAGTCATAGTGTCACACCCAGTTTCTATGTCTCTGCCTGGTTACCAAACCAGAACCCTTTGATGGAAGGAAAAGCCAAGTTTCCCTGATGAAGAACCATAGACTATTACTCTAGGTGTACATAATAAATCCTCCTGTAGGCCCTCACTAAAGGGAACTGCTGCCAATTACTAGACAGACAACGCACTGGTGAAAAGAAAAATCTCAAATATTTCAGGGATTTATTTTCCTGTTTTGTTTTACTTTGCATTTTGGTATTTTTGAGACAGAGTTTTTCAAGATAGTTCAAATTGGCCTTGAATTCAATATGTAGCCAAGGTTGCCCTTGAACTTGTGGTGATCCTCCTGCTTCAGCCTCTGAAGTGCTGGGACTACAGGTACCTGCTACCTTGTCTAGCATTTCAGAGATTTCTAACCAATGAACTTTAATCAACAGTAATAAGTAAATCCCCATAATAAGTAAACCAAGAAAGAAAAAAGCAGAGCAACCTATTCAAGTTCTCTCTTGTCTCTCAGGGATTATTCCTATTCCCTATTCCTTTTCCCCAATAAAATTTCCTTTTTTTAACCTCCCTGTTCCTTAGAATTCATTCTTTGACTTCAGGGAACACAAATTTCACATATTTAACACTTTGCATTTCCCCTATATCATCTTGGAGGTACTACCGAGATCTTTGAAAGGAGGTATGAATTGCTCTTGTTTCATGGCACCCCTAAAATATTTTGACTAGATTCTGGATTGCAGCTTGCTTAGACAATCAAAAATTGTCATCCTTGAGTTTTATGCTTTGTCTTTATCAGTTGCTTATGCCTTCTCTTTTACGCACTGTTTTTTGTTAAAATGAGAACATGGGATGACTATGATGATTCTTTGATGGAACATTTTATTCCTATTTTGTATATGTGTCAGCCCACTTAGGGGACCCAAGGGAGATTTTTGTGGGTAAGGTCCCAAGGTTAAAGAACACACATGTGCAAGACATCAGCAACAACAGGCAGCATGGAGCAGAGCAGAGTAAGAGTGAAAGCCGTCTGCATCTTTATTGTATAATTCTTATACAGGTGGTTATCTCATATTTACATTCTTGTATAGTACCATAACCAGCACATGTATGTTTACCTGTGCTGTCATGGTTATATAACTGTATCCCACTGGGCACCTGTGCTAGACAAGTGAGGTCACATCCTCATGTGTCTTTAGACATATACCACTGAGCTTTGAAACCATCTGAGTGGTTTCACACAATATGCTGTATTTTGGACTTAGTGACTGAATTTACTAGCATTCCTTGTTTGAGCTGTTTGACTTATCTTAGACAACAGCACTAAGGAAAAGTAGTGTTAGAGTGTCCCCTAGTGGACTTTGGCACAAAATGCTGTAAAATGAATGTTTTACGAAATCTAGTTTATATTTTGAAAATACATATGCCTATTACTAAATCACAGGACACCTTCTGCCAATTAAAAGGCAATCAGCTAGCAGTCATTCTCAAGACCTGGGGGGCTGGTTTCACCGGGCTAGATTGGCCCCAATCCTTCTCTACACTCTAGAGGAAATGTTGAGCCTCTTTTGCCTCAGTCCTTTCTGGTATGATTTTCTGCCAGTGAGGAGGCAATCCTAGCTCTTGAGATTCCCCATTCTTGCCTTTCCAGGCTGACAGCAACAACGCAGGCAAGTTATCTCAATAACTCAGTGTATGAGAAAAGGCTTCCTTGTCTGATCTCATTTCTGATCTTTTCCTGCCACTTTGTACTTTTCTTTTTGGGGAGACATGTAAAATTATGCAGACAAAACTCTAAACTGCCCCAACCTTTTCTTCCTAGGTGAAAACTAAGAATCTTAAGCTGACCCGGTACAAAATGAGCATCTGTTAACACCGAAGACAAGGAAGTCATCTTAGATGAAGACAGCTGAGGCTGTTCCTTATAGAACTCTAACAAACAATGGCTACTCAGGCTGCTAGTTAAGTGCCCTCAGAGCAGCTGTCATTCTGAAAGCAGAGGACAAGCTCTCCAGCATCTTTTTGGTCAATCCCCGTTGAACCAATGGAATGTCAACCAGACAGGCAGCTGGATCCCTTTCCAGACACAAATTTCTGGTTGCATGGAACCAGCTGAGAGGACAACTGAGAGGTCACGACCAGGGTGACTCTTGGTGGATAACAAAAGTTCCTCAGTAGAAGCTGGGTCCCAACAGTCTGACTGGGTAACCAGAAGAAAAATCTCCATTTACCTATTGTCCCTACCTGCACTTCTCAGTGAGGAAAGAGGTAATTCTCCCAGCGATATTTTCATATCCTCTGTCCCAGAGTGACCAGAGACAACACTGATAGAGTCCTCTCTTAAAGCCTCCATTAAGAGTTGAGCTATAGGTTTGGACCTTTGTCCCTGTAGTAGTAAGTTAGGAATTCCCCTAAATTTTTCTCCAACTCTTTAAGAGTTAACTTTAGAACCATCTATCAGAAGAAGGCAGCTTGCAACCACTGTTTGCCTCTCCTGGAGGAAAACCGCCACCAGGGGAGCAATTTACACCTGTGCCTGTGTATGTTGAAAACTGACAAATGTGCTTTCTAACATGTGAATTGTGGTTGCTGGCTGATGGGTACAAGTTTAACCCGTGAGCTTCAGAGACATTGAAACTTTAGAGCTGGTTTTGAGTAAAACTTAGCCTTGTCTTGCTGATAGGGAATGTTGCCTAGCTGATCAGGTAGACAGCACAAGTCTTGGAGAGTTTGTCACCCTAGAGCCGAGGTGATCTCTTTTGCGAGATGAAAGGTGTTTCAATCTTCCCCTTGATCTATCTTCCTCTCTGTTTCAAAGAACTGGAAAACAGTCATTTAGATCTCTTGATTATTGGTGTTGCTAGTAATGTTTCCTTCTTTAAACATGATTGTTACAGCTGGAATCAATTGTGACCTGTGCTTTTGGAAACACCTGCTGGAGTTAAAAGTATGAGCTCCTAGGGAAGACAGGGTCATGAGGCAGTAAAAGGTGGCTAGTCTGCCTCAACCTGTCTTCTAACCTCCAGACTGCAACTACCTGCTCTGCAGTGGGTCACCTCAAAGGACACCTTGAGGATATAGAAATCAAGTAGAAATTTAAGGGACACCAATTCTTTCTATTGTATGTCAGTTGGGAGACTCACTCCTTTAGGATGTATTCTTAAGCACTGGAAAATGTCCAACCTTTACATATTAAAAAAGTTATTTAATATTTTTCTGCTCCCATGTATGGCCTGCCAACCCCCCTAGAGCCAAAATGGAATGCAGAAGGAAGCAGTGATTATGATACTATTTCACAACTATAATCATATGGTAAGAAAGAGGGAAAATGGTCAGAATTACTTTATGTTCCAACTTTCAATGCATTAAGAAATAATCCTTACCATGCCTGGCTTTACTGTGTTCAAAATATAAACATAAGTCACAAGAAAACCAGACACCTCTGACCCCTAAGGCACAATTAGATGCATGCATTATCATTGAGCCAGAGGCTATTACCCTTTAGGCCCTGATAAGGTTTCCAAGGTAACTTCTGTGTGTGTGTGTGTGTGTGTGTGTGTGTGTGTGTGTGTGTGTGTCTACTCTTCCTTACCCTTTAGACCCTGATAAGGTTTCCAAGGTAACTTGGGAGGAGGTGTGCGCGCGCGCGCGCATTCGTGTGTGTGTGTGTGTGTGTGTGTGTGTGTGTGTGTGTGTGTGTGTGAAGGCACTATATAGCCCAGGCTGGCCTTGAATTCATGGCAATCCTCCTACCTCAGCCTCTTGAGTGCTGGTATTATAGGCATGTGCCATCACAACCTCCAAGGTAACTTTAATCAAAGCCATATTCACTATTACTAAGCCTGAGACTTCCCTTGCCTCTCTTTCAGATCCTAAGAGTGAGGCTTCTAAAATAGTCATAATTTGGCTGGGGATATTATAGCTCAGTGGCACAGCACCTGCCTGGCAAGTGTGAGGCTATAAGTGAGTTTGATTCCTGGTACAAAAAAAAAAAACAGAAAAAACAAAAACTAAACCAGCCATAATTGAAGCTTCTACTGGATTATATCCATCTGTAGCTAATTTTTTAAAGTACTTCAAGTACAGTGAATAAATGGCAAATACTGGACTATCTATATTTATGTGTCCTTTTCTCTCAGTGACCTCTAACAAGTCAAACAAGATCTAGCAAAGTTTTCAGATGACCCTGATAAGTACACTGAAGTCTATGGAGGATTTTCTCAGACCTATGAACTAGACCAGAAAGATGTGATGTCATGCTTAAAATAAACATTGACTTCTAATGAGAAACAATGGGTACAGACTTTAATCTGTGAGTTTTTAAGTGTTTTATGGATATCCAGGGATATATACTTTCAGAGTGGGTTTAAGTAGAGCCTAGCTACCACTGCTGTAGAGGGAAGTTATGTAGGTTACTAGACAGAGAACCCACAAATACCCCAAAGACCTCTCTGTCCTAGGGCTGAGATTTCTTCTGGACCTGTCTCTGTCCCTGGATAGATCACTTCTGCAGGCTGAGATTTTAGAACTTTTTGATTCAGAGTTATTTATTAGAAAGTAAGCCCTAAATTATATAGTTGGAGCACTTTCATTTTCCCTCTCTCCCTTTCTACCCCCACCACTGCCCAAGGTTAAAGAGCAGCCATTCAGGTTCTTTGATTATTATTTTCTGTTTGGCAATGCAGTTGGAGTCAGTCATGGCTTTTGTCTCTGGAGGCATGTTTTGCTAAGGATTAGAGACCCACCCTCAGAAAACTCTTAGCCTTAATAGTCCTTCATCACCTGAGATGGTTAGGATTTAGTTGTGGGGCCATACAGAGTCACTCTTCTGTCCTTCTCCACTGCCCCTGAGAAATAACACCATTTGCAACAGCGTTTGGTCTAAGGCAATTCTCTCCTCTGTGGCTGTTGGATTTCAGGACCAAGTTTCCAGAATGATAAGTTTCCCCTCTCTGGGACCCTTCCAGAGTAAGCTGACCTTCACTTATCTCTAGGCCATATTCTAAAAAACTGGTCTATATTTAATCCTGAAACTCTGAAAGAATAAATGTAAACATTTTAGTCCAAGTTTATCTGCCTTTCAGTCCTTAGGCACAACTGGAGATTAACCCCTCTTACTTCCCGCTCCTCTCAAGAATGATGCTGACTGCTTATAGCACAGAGAAGTTCACTGATAAAACAAAATATTCCTAGGAAACCTTATGAGTTCAGTAACAGTTTTAAACGGAAACAGATACTGAAAAATAGACACAGCCCTAGTCCCCAAAAGACTGCCTGTCTTGTCATGATTTCTCCAGAACATCTGGCCAGGCCAGCTACTGTTCTCAGAGATATGCTAACTAAGGCTCTGGAAAGGAAAACCTATAGCTAAGTATGGTCCAAGGATCACAGGCACAGTGGGATAAACTGTCACAGGTAGACATGTGCAGCAGGGTAGACTGCAGCCTTGGCAGACCTTCCTCCACTGTTTGGAATACATACCCAGCTCCAAAGAGTCCCGCCTAGTCTTTTTCTATACCCAAACCTGACCTGCACTCCCCCGTCAGAAATAGTTAAAAGTACCTGTAATACTCTGTCTCGTTAGAGGAAACAGTTACATATAGCTATCAGAATAGCAGATTTGGCTACCAGCTGTGACTGTGAAACAACTATAGCTACCAAAGCAACGAGGAGAAGCCTGGACGGCTGCATATTCCTAACAGATAAACCATCAGCCTAGAGCTAGTCTTAAAAACTGTCTTTGTTTTCACAGATGTAAAAGGCTTATATTCATTCTGATTCTTATTATAAGAGATTTCTATTAATTCACCTACAAAAAAGTTCAGACTAGTCTATGTAAACTTATAAACTGTAAAAGTGTTACTGTAATTCAACTTGGCCAAATACATATGAGTGTACTCTGGTCTATTAACAATTGTTTTATGTATGCCTGTCTGTCTGTTTTTTTCCTTCCTTCCTTTCTTTCTTTCTTTTTTTTTTTTTTTTGTGGTACTGGGGATTGAACTCAGGGGCTTGTGCTTGCCAGGCAAGCACCTATTCCACTGAGCTATATCCCCAGCCCCCTTCTTTCCTTTCTTCCGGTACTGGGAATCAAACTCAAGACCTTGTGCTTGCCAGGCAGGCACTTGTGCCACCGAGCTATATCCCCAGCCCTGTCTGCCTGTTCAATTTGTGACTGGTTGCAACATCTACAGCCATTTTGCTTGAGCTCAACAATTTTTTCTCTGGAGTTTTGAAATACTTGTATCTACAACGTAAGTTGACTTATAAATAAGTGTCATTAGAGTTAAGGACATGCTTCCTCCCAGGTTGCCAGCTGGTCAAAATGATGTCAAGACTGGTTTTACAAATGCAATGAATATTGCATTTGTCTGTGTACAGTAACTTGGGAGTCTTTCATTGGTCAAGAGTAACATGTTACGATCTAGTTCTCATAGGTCATCTGAAAAATTTGTTAAGATAATTAAATGGGGGCACCTTAGGCTTAGGAAAAACTGCAGGATGGGGACTCCTTTGATGAATAAAGGAGCAGTTGCCTACAAACATTTATTCCAGTCTTTGTTCACTAAAGGGACCCCAGTAATTTCCATACCCTTATAAGACATGCATCTCAATAAACACTGCTAAACATATTATTGTGATACGTTTACACTGGTTATCATCAAAAGGTTAATTTTTTTGTGGGTAAAACAATACAGTTTTATTAAAAGAGGCCCTTGATACAAAACTAAATTAAGAGACAAAGGTTTTCATATAGTTGTGACACTCATTATTGTTAATTTGATGGTGTACTAAATGTATTCATGCCTTCTGGATATATAGGTCTTCTAAAATGTAAAACCAAGATGGTTTATGGTGAAAACCTTTTCCTTCAGACTCAGACATCTGCCTTTCTTTTGGGCTCTACTTATGATAAAAAGTACATGTCAAGTCAGCATGAGATCACCAGTGAAATGACAGGTTTTTTTTCTTTTTAATGTATGTGGAGCTGGGCGTGGTGGCAGATGCCTATAATCCCAGCATTCTTGAGGCTGAGGCAGGAGGATCAAGGCCATCCAGGGCTACAAAGAGAGTTCAAGGCCAGCCTGAATGATATAGTGAAACCATGTCTCAAAAATGAGACAATAAATAAATAAATAAAGGTATACGGTATGTATGTTATATATGTGTCACTACTTGGAGATGCTCAGGCACTGAGCCTTCCAAACAATGCCACAACTAAAAATTAAAGGCTAAACATTATAAACTTCTAAGATACATTTATAGACAGGTACATATTCTCCTTGGATAGCACCCTACTGAAGCATAACAAATTAGATGAGAGTTTCTTTGTGGCATTTAATGTCTTATTATCAAATGGAGATGTCTGACTAAAAAGGCTATTCTATACTATTCTGTAGGGATTCGACTATTAAAACAATCATGACTGGTAAAAAATATCAGTCCTCTGGCTATCCTTTGTATTTCAAAGTGCTTGATATTCAGATGAGATTATAATATTTAAGTTCACTGCTCTTTCTGCAACACTGATGTAACTGATCTTCTCTTCTGGGTGTTCAACAACTGAAGTTGGAGATTAAAACTAGAGAAGTATCTGGCCTAAGAAGACAGCCAATATTTTGGCCTATTCTGACCTCTAAGGTTAACAAGGACTCAGGACAGAAAAAAACCTTTTCTACAGGCTCCTATAAATTTGGTGAGGAAAAAAACTACAGTGGAATCTATAAAATCTCAGAAAGTCTTTAAATTCCTTAGCTAAAACCACTGAACTCTCTACCTTCTTATAGTAAAATTAGAGGAACTTATGACAGAAATACCAGATTTACAGACAACTTCCATTAGTAGACCTGGTCTAAGAGCCAACTGGTTACAACTGCTATTCCAGTCCCTTAAGAGCAGTTTCTGGACATGGCTCTTTCCCCAATCTGCCTTTCCATTCTAGTGCTCATGCTTTGATTATACACGCCTTAACATCTTGGGAAATTTGTTTATTCTTACCTAGAGGCTGCCAAACTCCAAGTGATCATGCAGATGGAAGCAAAGACAAATGTGCCAGACGCCTTTCACTGAGACCCACTAGACTGACCTTATACAGGGAGTTCATAAATGCTAAACTGCAACATGACCTCTAGCCAAGGACCATTAGATTAGCTCTCTGGAGAAGGCTCCTGACTGTGGTTTCCCCCATACCAACCCTTCTTAGCTTGAAGCAACTAGATGGAAACTATGCCCCTTCTCCCCCAACCACAGTTATGGTTATCTCTTTAGAGAGGGTAATATTACAGGCAGCTAAGTTCATGGAAATATTGTAAGCAAACAGATAGGGTTGGGCCCTTGAAGAAGTCAGTGCAGAAGATGGGAACACATCGAGACTGTGGCTAGAGGAACATCTGAAGAAGATTAAAATCACAATGGCCAGGTCGGCATACTTCCCAAAGGGATAAATGGAAGCTTGAGATGATTGGTATCACCCCTTTGAGATTTTCCATTATCTCTTCATGGGTGAGCCATCCTCTCCTACCCACTAAGACTAACACCACTAAGACTAAGACTAAAGACAAAACTATAGATGATCGGCCAAGGTTAATGATGTCATCAATAGGCCCTTGCTATTATTGGATCAATATTATCTAAGTGACTATACTTGTAATCTTATTGGTTGCTCATAATGTTGACCCACATTGTACCTGCTTTGTGATTTTGCTTTATAAAATTTCCTTTGAGAAGCGGTCTCATTGGCAACCCATCTGGCATCTCTCCTCTCTCTCAGGATCTATTCCTATTCCCCATTCCTTTTCTCCAATAAATTTCCCTACAAAGAAAAAAAGGAAGGAAGGAAGGAAGGAAGGAAGGAAGGAAGGAAGGAAGGAAGGAAGGAAGGAGAGAAAAGAAAAGAAGAGAGGAGAGAAGAAAAAGAAAAGAAAAGAAAAGAAAAGAAAAGAAAAGAAAAGAAAAGAAAAGAAAAGAAAAGAAAAGAAAAGAAAAAAGAAAGAGGGAGGGAAGGAAGGAAGGAAGAGCACAAGGTAAAAATATCAACGGTTCTGTGTAATAAGTTAGTACCAACTGAATAAAAGTGGGTATCTGTAGCATTACATTAGGGGTGTTATGGCTTGTGCTTAGATATCCCCCCAAAGCTTCATATGGTCATAAGTGGGTTTTTTCAGAGGTGGCTGGATCTAGAGCGTGTGATGCTGGGATTAAGGGGTGTGTGATTAGTAAAGCAGTCCACTGATTGGTTTTGCAGTACCCTAATCCTGGTAGTCTGGGTAAGATAAAAGGGGCAGAAAGATGTTATTCAGGTCCCTTGTTGCTTTACTGACTTATGAAGCAATGAATGTTTCTCCTCTGTGAAGCATGTCTGCCACACAATGCTCCCTTGGAGCCAACCGATTATGGACTGAAACTTCTACAAACCATGAGCCAAATAAACCGTTTTCCCTTTAACTTTGGGTGCTGAGTACGTTCTCTCAGCAATGAGAAACGTGACTAAGACAGGGAGTGACATCTAAAGAACATTTAGGGAAAATCCTCCCTGGAGCAGAGGTTTGACAGTGTAATTGGTGATTTGTTTGTAATTGGTCTGGAATGAGAAGTGACCAGAAGTATGAATTTGTAGTAATTTATGGGTTACTGCTTATAGTTTATCTGGACAATGATGGACTTGAATGGACAAGATTTGAAGACTAGTAACAAAGAATTTTGGGGAAGTACATGGACAGGCCTTTTACACTGGCACAGCCTGGCATGAAGGGCAGCCATTGAGGAATGCTCAGTAATCAGGTGAACAAAATGACATGCTCTGTGGATGCAACCCAGCTTCTTTTCTGGCCTTGCTCTTGCTCAGTGGGCCCAGGAACAGAATGAACACGGTGGGAAGGCTGACTACATTTGGGTTTAGTAATCTGAACACCCTCTTAGCAAGGCTGTTTGCTGCGCTGCAGAGTACATATCTAATCAGCCATCAAGAGCAACACCAGGCCTGGCAGCCATCACTCCCAGGACAACAGGTCTGTGTACACTGGGTGTGGGGGAGGGGGCTTTATCCTCAATGATACAACATGTATCCTGGATATGAATTTGCTTTCCCTGCCTACAGTTTCTGAGGGGAAAAGGAAATATGGAATGAGGAGTGGAAGAAAGAAGCCAGAGATTATTTATAGAAATGAAACCTCTGGTAACTTAGGGTATTCTTCCTTTCTTTATATATGTTTCTGTACATTTGTATGCACTAACTGCCTCATTTTTCTTTCTCCTTTCTCTTATTTTATATACAAATTGCTAGATGTTAAATTTATGATTTGGCCTTTAGGTAACAGTATTCAGTGAACTGTAATAAAACCTCAGCAGAAATTAATAATGGGTACTTGTTGGGACTATTTGTATTATTTTGGGGAAAGGGTAAGAACTGCACTTGCACAAAGGGAAGCTTGTCTTCATAGGCAAAAATACAGAGTTCTTTCATTAATCTGTGGAAGTTCAGAGGTGTGTAGAAGGTGTAGGTAAAAACTGAGTAGCTAACAGGATAAACTACACCGTCTAACTTCTTGCCTCTTAGCACCAAATCTGTTGTTTTTTGTCCTGCATTGTGTTTCTAGGTCGGGGCTCTAATCATTCTTCCTTTACCAGTGGCACAATATTCACCTTATCCATAAGGGGTGCTAGAAGGATGCTACAAACCCCACAAGTGAGATTTACTTCTGCTGTGATTTTCCTCCCCCCAGGGGCTTTATAAGCAAGACCTAGGGTTCCACACCCTCAGTGAGTTGTAGTGGCACCCAGGAGGAAAATTCTCAAGAACCAGCGTCAGCTTCTCAGCACTCACTGGTGGCTTTCTCCACACTAGCACCAGCCCACAGCACACCTGAGAACTTCCACTGAACCCCAGAAGATGGCTTCTTGGGCAGCAACTCCAGTTTGACACTAGGCAAAGCCACTCATCATCTAGTATACTCAAGCCACACCCCCTCCAAAAAGGCCTATATACCAGGGATGTAGCTCAGTGGCACAGCACCTGCCTGGCCAGTGCAAGGTCCTGAGTTCAATTTCCAGTACAAAAAAAAAAAGGCCGGTATTTCAGCCTGGATGGAGCTTCTCTCAAGTCTATTCACTTAGGGCACCCTCCCTCAGCTCTAGCTAGTATCTATCTTTGACATTTGCTGGTTCTATATTCTCTATAGTCTTTCAGAAGTTAACTACATTTACTAGGTAGTAAGTTTAAGAGCAAAATTTCCCTGTTCAAATTATTAGTGTGGCTCTGTCTCCCGACTAGATGCTGGCTAATCTACAATTTCTATACTGGGGCATCTACTGTATTATTCATTTGATAAGAGTATACAAATGACATAGTACACTTCTAAAATTTAATAATAGCTACTTCTAGAACTATTAATTTGATAATGTTTTAAGAAAATGACAGGAAAAGGTTACATAATTCCTTAGATGAAAGAAGACAGACATCAAGTCCAATGTATACTATTGATATAAATGCAAAAAAATGATGGAGAACTCTCATAATTATCACTAACTTCTAAGTCAAATCTTGCCAATAAAGACTCTTGTTTCACCTTCAAGGAAGCTAAGTCTCTTTGTCAAATATATTCACAAGACCATGCTTTTCCCTACACTGTAAAAACACTGCATTTGAAACAAAGTGTTGGGAAAAAATAGGGAAAGATGTGTGGGTGCGCCTGTGTAAGAATGCTTATTCTGTGACTCCTGAGTGATCATGCCTTTAGTAACCACACACAAAATGCTTATACTTTTTATTTGCTGCTTTTCTAAATTGGTGCTCTACTATAAACTTAAAACACAAAGAGAAGAACCTGGAAATAATTTGAAAATCTTAACAAGTTCATAAAATTCTGTGGTTAGTTCTTGCTCCTCCAACCAGATACCTTAATGTCACTAAATTCAGATGTCATTCTTTCTGGCATGTGTATATACAGAAAGTTTTTAAAAATCTCCCTAAAGTATAAACAATACAATAAACTAACAAACAGTCTGACTTGACTGGAGGAAAATGGAGTTATAAAGAGCAAAGAGATGAAACATAACCTTAAGGCCTACTAAATGCTGGATTTCTCCGTGAAAGGATGGAAATAATAATAACCTGTCCGGGGTATGTTTTTTGGTACAGAATCTTCTGATTATAACTCTAGAGACCAGAAAACCCCTTGGGGTAAGACTTCTGCCATAACACTGATAATCGGGTATGGTACTCTGGTCATGCCTTGCCATTAACCATGCCTGCAAACATCCACTGCCCTCTCCTACGTGCCTTCCTAACCGTGAAGGACACAGAGGGTCTTTATACAACTCAGGTGTTTCGATATGCCTTAGGAGGGAAGAGGAAAGCATCTTTGCTACTAAGTGCCAGAAGTGATTACAAACATTTCAGTAGCCAAAGATGATTTATACTTGTTTCCCTCACCCAGACATACTTTCTGGAGGAGCACTCCTCTTGAATTTCCTAACATTTGTTCCATTATGTATTATGTAATCTTGGAAATTATTAACCAACTCTCCTTGCACAATTATGAATAAACCTCAGTATATTTTATAAGGAAAAATAAATGAAGAAATTTGAATGTTTACAAGAACATATCCCTTTTTTTAAAAAAGCACTCTTTCAGTATTACGGGATTCGTCTTAAACACTCCCCAACCTCTCAAATTTACTTCATGGATAAATTTTAAAGGGAACTATTCTTTTACTTATGTATTTGTTCATACTGTTTAATACTAATGAGAATTGTATCTTATTAGATGAGCCCTAATAAGAAAATAATAGAACTGACCATTCCTCAATCTTTCAGAATGACGCCTCCAAATGATTCCTGCCTCCACCAGTGATGTCCCCAGGGTCAAACACAGAGGATCCAGTTTGGTTCCTTTGCAAGGTGCCTAGGAATCTGGATTTTCATGTAGAATCACCTCATTTTTGTTTTGTTTTGGTTTTGGTTTTTGAGAAAGGGTCTTGCTATGTGATTCAGGCTGGCTTTAAACTTTCTATGTAGCACAGGCTGGCCCTGAACTCATGTGATCTTCCTGCCTTATGCTGGGACTACAGGTCTACACGACGATGGCTGGCAAAATCACCTGATCTTTACATACTTACAATAAATTTTAAAAATTAAAATGCTGTATGGGCTAAACAGGACATATCTGGAGGACAGATACATCTAGGTGTTACTGGTCTTCACATGGCCTTAAGCAGTGACAGCCCTGCTAACCATGGTGGACCAGAAGCTGATGGATCAGTAACATTGCCTTCTCCACTTTGCCACTGTTCTGATCACTTGCCATTGTGCTGACTGTTCACTGGCTTTACTCGTTTGCATAACTGTGTGTTGACTGGGATATGCAGTCTACCCTGCTTTACCTGATTTAAAACTTCAGCATTTGTAACTCTGTTCATTGGGTTCCTCAGTCTTATTAACATTTGTCCTCGAATAGTGGGTTTAGTTGTATGAAGAGAAATCCAGCTGTTGGAAGAGTGGGTTAGATCAAGTATGTAAAGGCAGAGAAGAGAAGCCAAGACTTGCCATTCTGAAGGCAGAGCTATAGCTCTTAGCAGCAAGTGGCTGAAGGGAAGCAGAGGTGAAAATCAATGAAGGAGTGTGCCAGAAGTCTGCAAGTGGCTCAGAGGCCGCTACATGGATACAAAGATCACTCAGGAGGACGGTCAAGGACAGGACAGAGACAAGAGAATTAAGGCAGTACTGAAAGCCAGGCAGGTGGGGATGTGCAGGAGAGGGGACAAGGCTACAGCTAAAGGGGCTAAGCAGTAATGTGCAAAGGAAGTTAGCGATGATAGATGCAGCAAATGAAGAAATGAGACTAAGTTTTCAACAGTTAAATGAACTGATTCAGCCAAAGATGATTTAGAAGTTACACAAAATCCGCTTTGGAGAGACTGGACAGACGCTTGTCACAGTATATAAAATTGTACTTAGAAGCAACAGGTTCGCTGGGTGTGGGCACACGCCTGTGATCCCAGCACTCGGGAGGCTGAGGCAGGAGGACAGCTGCAACCTCGAGACCAGCCTGGGCTACCAAGTGAGCCCAAGGCCTGCCTGAACTGCATAGCGAGACCCTGTCTCGAAAAGATTAAAAAAAAAAGAAGAAGAAGAAACAGGTCAGGGGATCTTCTGTATATCATGGTGACTAGAGTCAGTAATAATATATTGTATACTTCAAAATTGCTTGGAGGGTATATTTTAAGTGTTTCACCAGAAAAAAACGATAAAAATGTGAGGTGATACATATGTTAAATACATCAATTTAGTCATTCCACAATGCGTATATATTTCAAAACATTAAATTATGCATCACAAATATATACAATGTATACTCGTGAATTTAAAAATTATAAAAGTATTATAAATAATAGTTTCTCTTTAAAGCTGAAAAGATAATTATTTTACTTATGTCCTACTTATTACTGAACTGAATTAATATCTGAAAAGGAAGGAGGATCCTCACGTAATCCCTTGTGAGAGGTAAATATATCATACTCTAGCCCCCAACTAAGCTTCCAATTCTATCAGGAGGAAAGAGACATTTTTTACTGCATCAAGTGGCAATCAAAAATTGAAGGTAGTTTTCATTTTAAAAAAAACCCAAACCCTAAAGTGTGTTTCTGAGAATGTATTATACAAGGATCTTATGATTGTAGACAACTCTGCTAGGTGAATTGAAAGAGGTGTACAGATGGGCTCGACAAGAGAAAGGAGAAATTTAAGAAAGGTTTTTGTTTGTAGACAAAACCCCTCCATCTGGCTCTGAGTGCTCTTATGTAGACAAGCCAAGGTACAGGATTCTCTGTTTCTTTTCTAAATTCCTCTCTGAATAAAAGAGTTTATTAAAAAAAAAAAAAAGAGTTTATGGAGAATCTTTCTCCCTCTCAGCAGACCCTGCTAAGATAAACAGGTGTGAAATGCTTTTCTCTCTTTATATACAGTTCTTCAAAAGGAAAATTTCTTTCTACTCATCCTGACAAATGGCTGTGGATAAACATTCCAGGACCTTTATGGGTTTTCTAAAACAAACAAGGGAGCATAAAAAACTTACCATAATAAAAAGAGACCTATTTCAAATACCATCTAAGTATTGGTTACATGTCTTCATACATTTTCACCTACAGAGCAAATAAAGATTTCTCTCCTTTATAATGACCAGATCTGGAACTAGCTATAAACAAAGGCAAAACACTAAAGCATTGTTGGCTACTAACCAAGAGTTCTATTTGCATTCCTAAAAAATTCCAAAAGGTGCCTAGTGCCTAGATAAATGCAAATTACATTTAACTTTAAAATGTCTGCAGTCTTTCTTCAGCTATCAACTAAGCCCTACAGAAACTCTTAAACAGAACTCATGCTTACTTTATGCCACAAATATGTAGAGCTTCAGGACAGCAAAGCAACTGGAGGGAAAGAAGATAAACAAGATTAAAATTCTGGGCCATCAATGACATTCTAGGAGAGCTGAAAGAGAAAATATCAAAACTGCATGCATGTACTTTCAAGGCACTTTGCATGACGGAAAACTAAGCAGAGGAGCGAACTGCCAATCTGTGCAAAACAAATTATAAAAATGTCTTTTACTATCTCTGTTCCATCAGAGTCCATGCATTTGATTTTCTTTTTTCTGATTATAAAAGAATATGCTGCTTCCATTTTGAATTCACTCCAACAACCCTTAATACACATGCATACGCACTCTTCTCATTATTTTCTTACAGCAACTTCCCGTAAGTGAGGATGACGGGGCAAACAGCATCTCAGCTTAAGGGCTCTGCCAGCCTCCCAAGCTGCCCTCTAGGAGGCCTCCACTGCCTCAGACTTCCACTGACCACGTACATGCCCAGTATCCCACCCCTTACCAGCTCTACATATTTTACTCATCTTCACCAAGCTAACAGTGAAAAAGTACCTCCAGATTGTTCTATTATGCAAAAAATGACTCTATGTGACAATGACTCTCAAGTTACAGGAGATCTCAATTTTCAGAGGACAGGGAACACATGTACTCAAAAAAGAGGTAAAACATCTCACCTTATAAAACAAAATACAGTAAAGAGATGGCAAAATACTTTCTGGTGATAAAGTAAAAAATATATATATATATGAGAAAACCCTACAGGGAATAGATTTTTAAAGTTTGGGAACACTATACTACAGGATGATGTAAATAGCTAGTTATTTACAAGTCTTAAAACAAAACTATGCTGAAAGATGTGCTAACAAGTACCTGAGAACAGAAGCATGGGGTGTGTTCTGACTAGAAGCTACTGAAATAACAGTCATAAGAGCATCTCGTACAAGGAGAGCTGACTAGAATCCAGGGCACTTACACAATTACCTCATCAGGGCCTCACAATGTCCTTATGCAGCAGACCCTATCATTACCTATATTTTATAGTAAACTAAGGCTTGGTTAAATAACTTGCCCAGACACCTAACAAGTAGTAGAGCCAAGATTCGAATCTATACTGTTTAACACTGGAGCCCTGGCTCTTAAACACTAAGCTTCACATTGTTTTTTATTGGGTAGGAATTAAAATGCCTTGGTTTTCAATGAAAGACAGAAGATGCTGTTTAAGATTTGTACCTTATTTTAAAACATGTAAATGAAAATCCATTGCAGCATTTTTGTAAGTAAGAGGCTACTAATTTGGACAATAGCTTGAGTCCCTATTAAGAACATGCTGGCAAGGAGTTTTTATTCATTTTAGGTTTCCTAGTTTCTCAAGAATTATCTTTTTCTCAGTCCCTGCTCAGAGAGTCACTGAACAAAACTAATGTGAGTCTGGAAAATCTCGTCTGTCTGGGCAGACTCTTCAGGCACTATGCTTCTCCCCAGGTATCAGGTCCAACTCCTGAGGCCAGGGGAGCCCTAACACTGCTCCTTCCAATCCCAATAACCTGGAGACATCTACCTGCCTTCAGTGCCCGAAGACCTACCTCACACTGCACAGCTCCCCAAATCTGCCATCACCACACAAATAAAGGAAAATCATTTCCACAAATGGTGTTGGACTAATTAATGCCTATTTAGGGGGAAGACGGTGAGGGGGAATCATTGGACTAGGAAAATGTAGTATGTTGGCCGAGGAACCATAAGGTTGTGTTTTCTGTAGCCATATTCAGTTCAACAAATGCAAGAGTGGAGGAGAGAGAAAATCGGATTCCTGTAGAGTTGTGTTTTCCTGAATACGTGAAGCAAAAATGGACCTGAGGATGGTTACAAAAGTATGTGATTTGCCGCGGAACTTTAGTAGGTAAGGAGGGAAGGAAAAACATCACCAGCCCTTTCTCCTACCAGCTGATCCCTAGGTGACCACACATACTCCAAGGAGGCCTCGTGTCCTATCATTCCCAGCTCCCAGAACCTTCCTGTGTCCTCACCTGCTGGCCTCAGCTGCATGGCTCTGTCCTGACCCTCTTCTCTCCATGACCCCTCCCTCCACTGACAAAGCTAGGCCTCTCTCAAGGGATGCTCAGTTCCTGTTCCACTGGGCCTGGTACTGAGGTCCTCAAGGCCACTTCCAGACAGCATGCCTCACCTCCTCCTTAGACGCTGAATCTTTTGTCATAACATAGCATCAATCACTATCCTTTATTGTTGCCACCATGTAACAAATCACAATGCTTCCCCCTACCCTCATTTCAGCTCCTAGCTAATTGCTATTTCTTCCCATTACTATTCCTGTCTCATAGGGTAGGAATTTTTACACACATATAAAGCAACCTCCAACACCTGTTCTTTAAAATCTTTGAATTTTTCCCTGTCCTACCTTAGTCATAAACTCCTTTGGTCATGCCCTAGACACTATATTCCTATATACCCCTATATAACTGTTCCTCTACAACCCCAAAATCACATGGCCCACCTGCCAACCACCACTTCTAGTATTTTTACCTACTTGAACTCTAATAATGCTTCTACCTAAGATCACTAATTCCTATACCTTTTCAGTGTTTTTCCATTCCCTCCTCACCTAGCTAATGTTCCATGGAAAATCTCCATCAAACATCTATTGACCAAATGTGTGGGTCTATCTCTGGATTTTGTTGTGTTCCACTAGTCTGGCTACATGTGAATACAACATTGTCTTGATTACTGCAGCTCTACAGTAAGTAATCAGTTAAGGTAATAGTGTAAGTCTGTGTCCAACACTTCTTTTTCAATATTCTAGGTCCTCTGCATTTCCATAGGTACTTTACAATCTGCTTATAAACTTCTACAAATAAAGAAACCAATAACAAAATTGTCTAGAACTGTATACTGAATCTACAAACTATTTCGGTAAAATTGACATCTTACTACCAAATTCTGACCCATGAACACAATGTACCACTCCATTCTTAATGTCTTTTTAAGTTTTGTTCAGCAATGTTTTATAGTTTTGAGTGTAAAGATCTTGTAACTTATTTTTTGTTAAAGTTATACTTTAGTATCTCATTTTTATATTTTTTAAGAAATAAAACTACTTTTTAAGTTCTGATACATAAAATTGATCATTTTAGCTACTTTAAGGATACAATTCAGAGGCATTCATTACTTTCACATTATTGTGCATCTCTCACTACTATAAATTACTAGAAAATTGTCACCACCCCAACCAGAAATTCTGAATTTAAGAAACAGTAACTCTCCATGTCCATTCTTCTCAGGCCCTGGTAACCTTTCTTCTACTTTCTGTTTCTGAATTTGCCTACTCTAGATACCTCTATAAGTGGAATCATACCATCTGTGTCCTTTTGTATTAAGCTTATTTCACTCAGTGTAATGTTTTCAAGATGCATTCATGTTGCAGCATGGATCAGAATTGCATTTCTTTTTAAGGATGAAGAATATCCCATTGTAAGCAATACCACATTTTAATTATCCATTCATCTGCTGATGGGCATTTGGATTGTTTCCAAGTATTTCATATTTTTGTTGCTTTGTAAATTATAAATTTAATAGACAATTCTCACTATTCATTGCCTGTATCAAAACTGCCCTACTCATGGTGTTCCTTGTCCTTCACATGTATACCACCACCTCTTCAGGGCAAAACCTCTGAGACGTCTACTTTCATGCCTCATGTCCAATCCATGAGCAGATATAGTTAGTTCTTCCCAAAAAAGGCATTCAAAATTTAGCCACTTCTCACTGCTTCTTTTGCAACCTTCCTGGTCCCAATGACAAATATCTTCCACCTCAATGACTGCAAGAGAGTTTTCAGTCTTTCTGCCAGTCTCTGTTTCTTGGAATAACTTCTCAAGAGTGTCCAGAGCAGCCATACATTATAGTTTTGATCAAAAGTGGCCCCCAAAATTCTCACGTTAGGAGGTGAATCTATTCAGGAGGAACAGGTCACTGAGGGCATGATGTGAAAGGATATATTCTCATCCTGACTCTCCCTTCTCTGCTTCCTGGATGCCACAGGTTGAGCACCCTTTTCTCTGCCATGCTCCTCTAACATCCTGTTTCTGCCTTGGAGCCTGCTATCCAAGGACTGAATCCATGAACTAAAATAACCCTCTCCTCCTTTTTAGAAGTGTGGGTGCTCAGTATTTGGTCCCAGCAACAAGAAGGTGACTAAGACAGAAATTGGCTCAAGAGAAGTGGGGTCATTGCTGTGACTGTACCTGACCATGTGGTTTAGAAGCCTTTAGACATGGTTCATAGGAGAAGTTTGGATAGGTATAGAGAAGCCAGCTAGGCAAGCCCTAGAATGCTGTATAGACGGGCTTTGTGAGAGATTCTGCTGAGAGCTCAGAGGACCAGAATACTGACAGAAATACTATCGAGGCCAGGCTTAGGAAATTTTATTTGGGTACAAAGACTCCATTGGCAGTTGGAATACAGGCCATGTATCCTATGCTCTAGCAGAAAATATGTCTATATTTTGTCTGTGTCCTGATACTTTGTGGGAGACTGAGATTAAGGGTAACAAACTAGTCTAGTGGAAGAAATTTCAAAGCAGCTCAGTGTTCAGGTTGTGGCATGGCTACTGCTGACTGTTTTTAGCCAGATATACAGGACAATCTGGAGCAAAAAACATGTGAAAATTTTGCAATTTCATCAGAAAGGAAACACTTGCAAAATTGGGGCAAAAGAGGTATAGTGACTGAAAAGATTAGGATTAAAAATAAACCAAGTACTTTGCATGAAGATAGGAAGTATGACATAAAAACACCTCAGAAATCAGCAAGACCCTATCCTTCATAGGCCCAAGAGTGCAAACTATGTAAATTTCATTTGAGAGAAGAGCATGAAAGCATAAGCTAAAATAAACCTCTCCTTTATGCCTGTGTGTTAGATATTGTGTCTCAGCAATGAGAAAGTGACTAGAACATTATGTTAAAATATGTCAAATAATTTCACTTCCCTATTCAAAAGCATTAGCATGTTCACTATTTTCTCCCGAATTAAATCAGAAGTACTTACAGTACAAGAGCTTATAAGGTTCCTGACGATTTGGTCTTTTATCTGATGCTTTTATTTCCTATTTCTTCAACATAACAGCCATGCTCCACCTGTCACTGGTCTATGCCACAGCATGCAATGATTTACTTCCATATATGCATATGGCTCCATCCCTTACTTCCCTGATAAATTTACTCAGGCATCACATTCTTGGTGAGGCCTATGCTCACTGGTCCATTTAAATTTGCAACTCTGACTGCACTCTGGCACTCCCAATCTCCTTTACTCTGCTCTATTCTTTTTCTTATATTTATTAAAATAAAATTTTAATTGTGGAATAATTTCATATTTATAAAAAGCCATGTAACACAGTTTCTCTCATTCTGTTTCCCCTAATGTTAATACATTGTATCACAATGGGTAGATTTGTCAAAAATAAAAATCCAACATTGGTATACAACTATTTTTTTTTTTTTTGGCGGTACTGGGGATCGAACTCAGGACCCTGCGCTTGCTAGGCAAGCGCTTATTCCACTGAGCTATATCCCCAGCCCCACCGTATACAACTATTAACTAAACTCTAGACTCCATTTGGACTTCACCATTTGTTCTACACACATCTTTCTCGGTTCAGGATACTATATTGTTTGTGAAAATTTCATTCTGCCTTTGTGATACAGTCTAAATGTGGCATGTCCCCCAAAGACCTATGTGTTAGGGTCAGTCCTCTGTCTGTGCTACTATATCAGGCAGTGCAGAAACTTCTGGAGGTGGGAGATCTTCATGGGAGATTTTGGGTCACTAAAGAGTGTGCCCTTAAAGAGAACTGTGGAATCCAATTCTCTTCCTTCTTCTGGCCATGCGGTGAAAGGTTTTTTCCTACCCCACACTTGCCACCATCATGTGCTGCCTCATCAAAGGCCCAAAAGCAATGGGTCCAACTGACTATGCACTGAAATTTCCAACACTGTGAGGAAGAATAAAGCTTTTCTCACTATAAGTTGATTATCTCAGGTATTTATAGTACAGAGAGCTGACTAACACATTTGTTTCTCAAATACTTAGCAGTCTTGAGGCATACTGTTCAGGTGTTTTAAAGAATTTCCATCAGTTTTCCACACAACCAAATTGGGGTTATGGGTTTTAGAGAAGAAAACCAAAAAGGTAAAGTACCTTTCCATCAAATCCTGTTAGGATATACACACCATCAATATGACTCATGAGTGATGTAACCTTGATTACTTGCTTAAGCAGGACAGATGCCCAGGCTGTACCCACAATCCACAGATTGTGAGAAGTCTTCCCCAAGGAAGAATGTGGGCTACACTTGTGGCATGAGAAAATAATGTATGGTTAAGAAAATATCCTGAGATTTTTAGAGAAAAAGTTGTTCTCTTCCACAGCTTTAAATGAGTAGTCATGAAAAGAGGCTAATGACATTTTCATTATATTTTAAAATATAATTTATGATTAAAATAAAAATGAATACATATTTTTTAAAGTAGACAGTTCCAATAACAAAGACAATTCAGTTTCCCATTAAAAAAAGAACTGGTCTGTACGTTTCTAAAGATGTACTAAGTTAAACTGAGTTTGTACACTAATCGTTGAATATAATCTCTGGAAAAGCAGAGCAGCTGTACAGTCTCCTCCTTTTTTAACAGAGATCCCATAGACACTTACGAGACACCGTCATCCTTATCAGTGCAGCTACTCTAATATAGCTAATTTTACCAAGCACTGCTTTTCTAAAAAAAAACAGTATCAAGAAAGAAGTCCTACTTCTAAGTCATTAAAATTCTAGCAGTCTCATTTCATTTAGGAGACCTTAATTTTTCTCAAGTCTTGAATCAGTAAACATCTGATACTAGTGGGGCTAAGAAAAACAACTTGGATTCTTTTTGAAAATACATCAAAAGACAAACCAGATTAAGAATCATGGCTAGGGAAATTTCCCCTAGCTGCTTAGAACAAAACGTTTCATCCACAGACAAAATAATTTACTAAGATCTCAAAAAATTAGCCAACCACAAGAAAGAAAAAGGTATGAAGCAGACTATGAATGGCAAGCTGTACTTTCTGTAGATTCAAAACTAGTAAAATCTTTCTGTAAATCTTACAAAACCAGGTTGAGATGTGATCACTATGTTTATTATTTTGCTCATTTGTGGCACTATGCATTTACTGACTATTTACTGTGGGCCAGCCACTAAGCACAGTCCAGAAAACATAAAGATCAGTAAGACACAGATCCTGCCCTCAGCAAGCTGACATGGGGATATTTGTAAGGATTGAACTGTGTGGCCCCAGAGGTGGGGAATATTATCAATGGCTAGAAGCAACACTGTGAGGAACTTTCTGAGAATTAAACTCCTGCAAAATTGAGCAGCCTACATCTCACATGTCGTTAATGGCAGTGTTCACTTGGAAAATGAATGTCCTAAGCAAGAGTGAGAGTCAGTAGGCATCAGTAGAAAAAGTTTGATAACATGGCCTCAACTCTTGGGAAATTTCATGACAATGATGCTGTCTTCACTAAAGAGCAGAAGAGGAAACTCTAGGTACCTTGTAAAATTCAAGTCAACGAATTCTATCTTTGAAGACTCAGAACCCATCTAAATTATATAAAGTACTCCTGCATGGCTCTTCTTCTTCTTCAATTTTTCAATTGTTCAATTTTTCTCTCTCTGTTAACCTTTGAAGGTCTCAAAAATTTAAGGCATGCTGCATACTACTTTTCTTCTAGTAGAAAGAACCCAACTTTGTTTAACACATCAGTTAGGAAATCACATTTTTACTGGAATACATTTTTTTTTTTTTTTTGGCGGTACTGGGGATCGAACTCAGGACCCTGCACTTGCTAGGCAGGCGCTTATTCCACTGAGCTATATCCCCAGCCCCTGGAATACATTAATTGATTTAATTTCAGCATAGTAGCTCACAATATTTAGAGCACAGCTGGAGAACAAACATTAACTGAAATGCTTATTATTCAATATACTAAGATCAATAATACTTCAATGAAAAGCTGAAATACAGTTGCAATAATGTCCTCTTACAGCAAACAAAAATAACCTCCACATGGAGTAAATATTTAATCTAACAATATTTTGAAAGAATGTTTTTTTAATTTTAGAAGACTAAGCAGTAAAAAATAAGAAAGGGGACTTCTGCTTATAAATAAAGATTGTTTATGGTCACTTCAATGACCAAAAAAATACCATAGAGTGATCGTTGTCTTAGTATAATCGCATTTCACATAACAGGGTAAGAATATTATTTGTAATTTTGGTAATTTTCTAAACTCTTCTTGCCCAAGAGGTCCTCCTGGTAGCTTTTCTTCAGTGACCTCTGCCCTAAGGCTCAGGTTATCTTGCAGCATATCAGTAATGCACGCTTACTCGTTTAATTTATATATTTGTTCAACATGTGTGCAGCTTTATCTCCTTTACAGCAGTGCACCTGGAGTGTCTTAGATCATAAGCTTCCAGTAACAGAAATGTCTCATAGAAAAAGAGCTGAATGATAGAGGTTATTCAATATAGACTTCTAGATGATGACTACATTAATTATCAAGTAAAAAGGATTCATCATTTTAAATTATTTATGTTCTAATTCAACATAATGATTTATAGATGTAGAATAAAGATTTCATGGCATAGTGCCACAAAATGTCTGAAAGTCCTTAAATGAAATGGCAAGCCAGACTAGAACGCACAAAATCAAGGCATTTATAAATTCAAACATCACATGTCCCCTAAAGCGAAAGTAATAACTGCAAATCCTGTTACCTATGTAGCTGAATCAAAGTGTTTTCTACTCTCTCCAATGCTCAAAGCAGAATGAATGGAGAAAACACAGTTACCTAGTACATGTGTCAATATGAAGGAAAAGGAGGACAATAAGAAAGGGAAGGAAGTCCAGTGCAACAAGACAGCAAGCATCAAGGAACAAGCACTTTAGTGTTCCCTGTCAGCAAGGTAGCTTTGTGCAGACCCACACAAAGGATGCTATCTATGTTAGCCAGGTTGCTTAACCTCCCCTGACCCTTACTTTCTGATCTGTCAAATGGAGATTACAATCTTATAAACTGACTCTGAGAAGGTAGAGGGCAGTAATGTAAAACCCTTAACCAAATTCAAAATCCCAGTGGTAGCTGTACTTGGTACAGTGTTGAGGACTAGAATGGTGACAAACTGTTCCTTCACTCAGAGAGCTCAAGACTCTGCAGTCACATGGTTGGTCATCCACATTCATGTTGAGCCTTGTCAGGCTCTTTCTTGCTATCCATAAATGTAGCACCTGATTCCTTTTCAACATCAAGTCATAGGCATTGGTTAATTAAAATCTTCACAAAAGAGACCATCAGTCTTCTATTCTGACTTTGGAGTAGAGTTGTGAAGACCTAACTGATAAGTTAACAGTTATCCAAGTCGTCCCATATGTCTAGCACTCCTCTATATATTTAATATGTGTTATCTCTCAACCACCCTATGGTGTGGGTATTAATAATTAGCCCCACTTTTCAGCTCAGAAGACATAGTACGATCACATAAAACATTAAGTGGCAATTTCTTACAATAATAATAGTCACAAAGTGGTTCTAATCCCATGTCAAATTAGTACTTTGGATGTTCAGTGGCTTAAATTCAGAAGAGAGAAAATTATGTTTGTAGGACTGGGACTATTTCATGGAAAAGGAGAAAATTAAAGCCAAAGAATGAGTAGGATCTGCCCAGGCAGAACAGATAATGATATTACAGGTGAAGGAAAGAATGTGACCAAGGTTAGAGAAATAAGAAAGCAATACAGAAGAAGGACAAAGGTAGAGAGTTCAGGTCAAAAAATTAAAGCACAAAGCTGGAAAATCAGCATAGCACCCAGAGTGTGGAGGGGCTGCAATCTGAAGGCATTTGTGGTTTTACCTAAATCTGCATTCCTAAATAGGCCCTTAGTTTGTTGTGCTCCATGAGACTGCCTAGCAGAGCCTATGCACAGGAGGAGTTTGACGTGTGATTGGCTAGGTTTAAGCGATGCAGTACTTTCCAGACTCCAGTAGGAATCATATTTTTCCCGCAGCACTGGGGTTTGAACCCATGGTTTTGTACTTGCTAACAATGTGATTTATTGTTGAACTATATTCCCAGCCAATATAAAATTTTTGTAATTTGCTTTCACCACTTACTACTATGAGCACTTTCTGAGTTCTTTAAACATTCTTCCAAATGGGATGGAATTCATTACGCAGCTATAACCTTACTTGTTGTTTCTAAGTCTTCATTATATATCTAGGATGAACTCCTATTTTAGCTATCTTTCTGCACGTCTGTGATTATTTACTTAGTATAAAGTCCTAGAATTAAGATTACTAGCTTGGAGAAAACAAACATCTTAAGTTTTTTTCTCTTGCGAAACCTTTTAGTAAACTCTCCTTTAAAGTATAAAGTTAAGGGCCAGGGATATAGTTCAGCAGCACAAGTGCTTGCCTGGCAAGCCTGAGGCCATGAGTTTGATTCCCAGTATAAAAATAAATAAATAAATAAATAAATAAAGTATAAGGTTATACTTTTAAATCCCAAGTTAAATGCATTCATAAAACAATTTCTCGCCCATCATCATTACTGCCAAAAAGACAAAGGCCCTTTTTAAAGTTGAAAATAAGAAAGCATAGCACTCACATCTTGGTTCCTAAATGTCGTACTCCAAATCAGGCTTATTGACGCAAGACTGCCTGAAGAAATTACTGATTCTAGGAGTGGGACAGGGGCTAGAAGAGCTTGGAACATCTTTTTGGATCAAAAAGTAGGAAAAATCATCCAAAATTGAGGGGCATATATCAAAAAGACATAGCAGCCAACCTGAAGAAGCTTTCATTTACTATATTTGGGAGAATGTAAACACAAAAATGAGAAACAACAGTAACAGACTGTAACACTTTGTAAACTTAGTGTATAAGCAAACAAATTAGTGAATAAATAGAACAAGAAAGGAATAAAGATGAAAACACAAAAAGACAGCATATTTTGCTTTCTACATAATAAAGTATCATAATACTTGATTCAAAACAGAAACATCAAATGGATGCTAAAATAATTAGGGAGGGGTTGAGGAAAGATATTTATATTGCCACAGTGTCTATCAACAGCTTAATTATTAATTACAGAGGGAAAAGAGATGTTTTACTATGGGGAAATTCAGTGAACCAAGGGTTCAAAATTAACTCTGCCAATAATTGGACAAACATCACGCAGTTCCCATTAAGTTATGTCAAGGACCACCAAGGGCACTAAACCAAAGTAGCATTCCTACCAAAACTGTATAAACTGAAACTAGAGGAAGAGAAAATCAGATAAACCAAAAATGAGGAACACTGTACATAACAAGTATCCTGTATTCTTCAAAAATGTCTAAGTTTTAAGAGGCAAAAGAAGGCAGAAAAGCTATTCCAGATTAAATCAGAATAAACAGATATAGCAGTTACATGCAATTTTTCATTCTGGGCTAGGTCATGGGTTGGAAAAATTGCCACAAAAAGCTATTGGGATAATTGGCAAAATTTGAATTTAGACTGTTCAATAAAGTAGGTTCATTATTAAATTCCCTGAGTTTGTTAATTATATTGTGGTTATATTTTTCAGAATGCTGAAGTATTTAAGGATAAAGATATGTAGGATCTGAAATTCATTCTCATGGTGCAGCAAAACTGAAATAAATTTACTGCATATAAACCAATACTATTAAAACAAATGGTACAAACTATAATACTAAGTGGAAAGGATATCTTAGAGTTCATGGTATTATTCTTGTAATTTTTCTCTAGGTTTAAGAGTTGTTTTAAAATAATGTTTTAAAGAGTATTTTAGGCAATTGCTATTTTGCTTTCCTTTTTTATTAGAAAGGTAATATAAACTGACTAAAAGAGGAAAATAACATACTCACTAAGCTAGAGGTCCTCAAAAGAAGTGAAACAAATAGTCTTCCTTGTCTCTCTCAAAAATGCAAAATTAAACCATTTGATACATATTTCTTACACATTTCACTAAACTCACAAAGCATATAATTAGATGTCAAATCATTCTTAACAAGTCAAATGGAGTGACAAATATTTTACAAAATGTTTCAGTCACTCTAAAACTCACTGGTGAAAAATGACCAAGTAACATGGGATTGAATCAATAAATTGGAAAAAACACCTAAAACTCACTACATTTCTTATCACTTAGAAAACACCTACCTAGCAGCCAAAGCACATTTCATAATGAATAACAATAATTCATACAAGAAATGTGTATTTCCTTTCCAATAACAGCCAGCATCCAGTCAAAAGTGTTTGGAGTTTTTAAACTCATGTGGAGTCAGTATGTGTTCGGGGGTGCCTGGCTATAACGATCTTTTGATCCCTCACCAAGCCCCTAAACTGAAGTGGAGCCTTTGGCTTTCCTACTTACAAGTTTATGAGTTAAGCTCTTGCAGCTTACTGTAATCAACTCAATTTCTGAACTATACACACTCAGATTAAACCCTTACACAGAAGCAGCATTTGGCAGTTTCTACTAATTCCTGCATTCACCCCTGTGCCTTCTTATGTCATCTTTCTGGCTCTCTCAAATACAGAAGAAAAGGTGTCAAGTGTGTATGTGTAGATGGTAGGAGTAGATATGCCTCAATTCACATTTCCTATCAAAATCTACTCCCTGTTTTATAAAGTCTCACATACAAAATAGGAGCGTGGTCATTGTACCTAATGCTTAAAGTATTATCCTACTTATAAATTTTTTAATATAACTGGATAGAATTGGTTTATTTTCCATTCTTACCTGGTCAACTAGAAGTTTCAGAATGAAATACTGAAGAGCAAGAACTCTGGCCTCCTGTATTTCACTTGCCCCTTCTTAGGCAGCTTAACATGGTTCTCAAAGTTCTATCCCCAATCTGTAAAATGGGGATGCTAATGTAACGTTTAAGGGCTTGGTCTAGAGGAAGAAATGGTTTTATCACTTTGCTACTCTTGAAATTTTTTCTTGATTAAAAAGTGGGAATAAGGGAGAACAAACTTTTTCTATCTAGTACATTGCTGCTTTGCATGTACTGGCTTTAAAAGCTCTCACTTTTTAAAACTTTGTGAAACCAAGTGAACCACCAAGGCAGAGATATCCGTCTGGAGTCCTTCTGAGCTGACTTCAACAATTGCAAACACCGTTGGTGACCCACAATTACAAAGTACTGCTGAGAGGAAACCCACAAAGTGCTGCCATTCGGGTTTCCTTCTCTAATCAATTGCTATGGTTCACCGGCAGCAGTTAATAAAAAAAAAATTAAATCAGGGAGATGAAAGGGTATTTATGGAAAAGTTCATTTTGAAAGGACACTGAAAAGAACAACAATTATCTAAAACCAGACATAAATAGAAATGACCACAACAAGGTCCAGCAAGTAAAGATGAACAGTTATTTGCAGAATGACTACAGCTAATAATATACTGTATACTTCCAAATGCTAGAAGGAGTCTAAATGTTTTCACCATAAAGAAATGATAAACGTTTGAGGAGATGGGTATGCTTAGCCTGATTTAAGCACTATATACAATGTATGTGTTTACGGAGCACATGGTACTCCATAAATATGCATAATTTTGTATTTATGTATCACTTTAAATTATATTTAAATTTTATAAAGCATTTTCAAAATTCATCAATGTTGCTAAGCACCTGCAGATCGGTTCTGCGGGTAGTTTTATTCTTGAGGCTGGGCCATGCTCCTAGGCAAGATGAAAGGTCTAAGAGTTAGTTCAGAGCTCACCTAGAACCAACATGAATTCCAGATTTGAAAGTGAAGACCCTTTTCTGGTTTTAAAAGGAAGGGGAGCTCTATCTGGCTTTAGCACCTACTAATTCTTCATAAAACCCATCAATGTGAGACTTAAGTAGACGTGAAATCCAAGAGGCTGGCATTGCTTATTTCAGTAGAAATGCAAATCTATTTTTATTTTTCAAAAGACAACTCCTGAGGACCACAAATCCAAGGCGAGAAAGAGCAGAGATGAAAATACTACACATTACTCTCTGGTGACCCCTCTTGGCTGCCCTAGGGAAGCAAAAGCACAAACCCTGGGAAGGCCCTGAAATTCCACCTCTGCCTCCAGGAGAGCAGCTCATAGAACACTGGCTCTTCTGTGCCATGGAAAGAAATCCTCCCACTTCAGATGACCCCTAGTAGAACTCAACCCTAAAGCACACGCTGCAATAATTTCTATTTATGGGGCTCCCAGAATGGAAATTGGGAAACAGCCTCGTGGAGCAGCCCTGACGGCCTTGCCAGTCCCTTGCAGGCCTGTGACTCTCTTAACTCTAGGTTGGAAAAGCTTACATAAGTACTGCTGTGACCATTTCTGACAGTAGGAAAAGACGTTACCTCTTTCTCTATCTTCAGTAGCTTCTTTACAGCCACCTCCTTGTCCTGTGATATCCATTTGGCTCTATAAACACTCCCAAAACTTCCTCCACCGCAGTTTTCAAAAAACTGCAAGTCATCAAATTTAATTTGCACAAAGGAGGTACCGAGAGACGACATCTCATAATGACAAAGTAGTATACTTCCACAAAAACCTGCAAAGAAAAGAAAAAGAAAAGCTGGATTACAAATAAATTACAAAGAATCCTTGGAATCCTACTTCGGATATCATATAACAAGTCCCATGAAACTTTTAGAAAGATCATGATCACTTAAGCAGAAAAGAAAGATAAATTGAAATGAAAACACTCACACTGGCAGCCTGTGCAAAATTTAACAGCAACTTGTCTAGGCTTTAAAATGCAGCTGTCCACAGAGAAATGGCTCAGATTTCCCTGGGACAAAACCTGTGGCAGCACTTCCTACACCTCCGGAGGAGCTCTGCCTAAAGGCTACTGTGTCACCAGGTCTGCTATCAGGAAGCCCTGACAAACGGGAAGCATGCTTTCAACAGTGAGCTTGCATAGCTCTTCTGGCATGTACGGCATGCCATCTCTCCATGCTGCACTCATTTCACACAAAATATACATAACCTAAGCCACCGAGCATCCTGGCACCAGCTCAGCCAAAATGCTACACACTGAACACACATCTAATGCTTAGACTCGAAAAACAAACTTTCAGCTCAGGGATGATAGAAAAGCTGGCAACGTGCTTTTCCAAAAGTGGCTCCCTGTTCTGTATACTGTAGCAGAACTTAATTAAAGAGCAGCAAATTTGCCCTCGGTTACAATACATTAAGTCATCCAACAACACTGCCAAGGATATTTAAAAAAATATTATGCCTGTTTCCAGAGGAACAGATTACCCCTCTCAGAGATATTACAATGATATTTTCTGTGGTTTAAGAGGTCTTACTGTTCTCCAGGTAAGTGGTCATTGTTAGTAATATTCTGTATCAAACCACACATTAACAGAAAAAAAGAAAACAATGGACTAAAATTTCAAACCTTCATAAAAAGCTAAAAACAGTGGATAAACAAGTTGTACACATAGTCTGACCAAACTTACACAAACCCACATTTGTAGGACATTCTATAAACAACTGACCTGAGCACCTCGTGATTGTCAATATCGTGAAAGATTTTTTAAAAAATAAATACAGGGAGACACCTTAACGTAAGAATTGAAAGAAATACGATGACTAAATAGAATGTGTAGTTAGTGATTAGGTTCTGGATTTAAAAAAGAAAACCTACAGAAAATAACACTGTGAAAAAAAATATGTATACTATGATTTTAGGGAAATCTGAATAGTAACTACATTAGATAACATTTAATCCATGACAAATAATGGTGTTTTAGTTTTGCAGGAGGATGTCCCTGTTCTTGGGAGATAATGCAGATCTATTGAAGTATGATATGTACATCTCACTTTACAATGGCTCGGGCACCACCATGGCCCTCCTTAAAACGGCAAGGGGGCAACATGCCAGAGAAAGAGAAAGCAATGTGGTAAAATGTTAAAAACTGGTAAATGTAGGTGAAACGTACATGGGTATTTTACTACTCTTTCCACTTTTCTCTGAGGTCTGACCTTTTCAAAATAAATATGCAGAATGGGGAAGTGTGTGTCAACACATATTCACAAAGCCTCCGTAAGCAACTGAGGCTTCGCTGAGTGATGCCATCAGCTCAGGGGTCCAAAGGTGCAGCTGATGCCATCCCACTGTAGGAATGTTAGGCTGCTAGAAAACGCTGGTTTCTTATGTGAAGTCAAACTGCTCTGCTTTGGGGAGAAGGCAAGAAACAGAAGGGTTGATTGTTTATCCTCAAATACAGAGGACAGAGTGGGTATAACAACATGGTTTGGGAGAAACACGTATCTGATAGAGGCTATAAATATATCTGAATCAACAATTATCTCTACCAATTTTTCTATAATATTCAGTTAATTGCAGAAAAGAACATTTGGATAAAATTTAGGAATGTGTCAAAGTCAGTACATAGTATACACAAACTAAAGAGTTCATTCAACAAAATGCAAAACATCATGTGTAAGTAATATTCTGTATCAAACCACATACTAACAGAAAAAAAGAAAACCATTCTCCGTCATTACAGATGCTAGGCCTACATTTTATTAATTTTACCCAAGTATAAAAAATAATTCCAAAATTCTGAGAGGCCAAGGAAAAAAGATCACAACTCTGAGCTCATCCCAGACAGTTTAGCAACTTAGAGACCCTGTCTCAAAATAAAAAAGAAAAAAGGGCTGGGGATAGGGCTATAGCTCAGTGCAAAGGTCCTGGGTTGAATTCCCAGTACAGAAAAATAAAAAAAAATTTTTTTTTAAGTATTTAAAGAAATGAAAAAAGGAAAACAAATAAAACAAAACAGAAGCCCCCTATTCTTTACACCCAATTCACACTCCCCAGAAGCAAATAATTCTAACTCTTTTAGCATTTCCTTCTGGTATTTAACTCCACATTACTAAATAATGTGCTTCCAGGGCGGTTTCTTGATTTTTTTTTTTTCTGTTTTAGATCCTATGTACGTCACACTTGCTCAGCCCTCCACTCCCCATTATATTGTAACATTTGGTTAAGTCAATATGTATTTAGTGTTTAGAGTAGCCTGACAGAGTAAATACTATTTCCAGAAGTGCCATGTACAATGTAATTATTATATTTCCTTTCTTGGATAATTTTGTTTCCCCCAAAGTTATCAGTTGTCTTTTGTTGTCATTGTTGCCTGCAATAGCTTTTTACACAACAGTTATTCATCAAACTCTCCCAAGAACTGTAAAAAAAAAAAAACTCCTTTGATAAAATAAAAATATCAGGTTCTTTCTTCTTTAGTTCCTCCCCCTTACCCCCCAGAGACATTTCTACATACTTCATCCTGATTCTCCCTGGCTGGAATGGTTGCTAGGCCTCCGCTGGACTGGGACTTAGTTTTGTTACCACTTAAGAAATCTCTTCACTTCTTCCTCTGAGGGAAACCCTATTCTTGGATCTTTCATTTCTCTTTCTTGTTTTTTTCCTCTATTTTGATAACACATATCTTCCATTAACTACCTGGACAAAGCGCATGGAATGGAAGTTTTGAGAACCTGTGAGTGCTAAAATGTTCTGATTGGTAGCCTGGCTAGGTATGTAATTTTAGGTAAGAAATTAATTTTCCAGACAACTTTGGAAGTATGACTTCTTGTAAATGCTAATAAGGCTATTGAGCAATCTGATGCTACTCTGATTACTCATATCCTTTTTACATTTTTTTTTCTCTCTGAAAGTTTTTGGGACTTCTCTATATTTTCTATTCAACCTTGGAATCCTGAATTCTATAGACTATGCTTAGACACTATGCTGAGACTTTCTCATTCTCTGGTAAGATGCTCAATGAATTGCTTCAATCTTGAACTCCTGGAGATCTTGAATTCAATCTTGAATTCCAGGAGACTTTCTTGTATTGTTCCTTTATCACTTATAGTGACTTTCACTTCGTGTTTTCTCATTTCCCACATGTACATGAAGAATCTCTACTGGCTCTTCTCATCTCACCGTACTTTGCGTAGGTTAGAGTCTCTGCCCAGCCCATTCCTGTCCCTGACCACTTCCTTGAGCCTCTTTTCTATGACATAGAACGTTTCTGTACTCTTTCATCCTTCCTATTAAATTCCCACCAGACTACATGTCAATTTGCCAAAAGCAAAACTTAGTTGTACTACACCTGGGCTCCAGCACCTTATACGTGGCCGAACACATAGCAGGTACCTTTTCTATTCAAAAATACTTGCTGAATAAATGAATGAATAGTTTCTGGCTATTCTTCCATTATACTTTTTGCATCTTGAAAGATTTTAATCAAACTTAGTAAAATCCGAAACCTGAGATTTTTACAAGTACCCCAGAAGATTCCAAATATTGCAAAGGTTTCACAGGAGACTGAGGAGCATGTTTGGGGGCCTCCAGTATTGACCTCCTCTGAGTCTTGGGGTAGGGAAGGGTAGAGGAGGAGTAGAGCAATCCTTTCCAGAGCAAAGGCAGGGACGTGAACCAGGATGAGATCAGTAGCATTGAATCTAAACCCACAGAAAAGCACCCTTCTCTAGAATCTTCACCCCTCCACATGAGGCAACTAGTTATATTCTTCCCAAAATTACTGTTACATTGTGATACACCCAGCCATTTGGGCTTTGGCTATATATGAATGGAATCTATGCAATTACTTGAATGTTTTATTGAGACTATAAAAAGTTAAATCCTGTCTGATTACTAAAGAGACTAACAATTCTTGTGTGTCTCAGTAGAAGTTTTAATCTCAGTGAACTTGGCAAACTGAAAAAACTGGTAGATTCCCATTCCCATATACGCTGTATGAGTAGACCACTTTCATTTATAGTCATTATGCTAAACAGATCAACATATGACCTGAAGAATGAAAAAATCTAGGTTGTTAATTAATCATGTTCCACAGCCTCTGGGGAAGACTGCTACCTGATCAAATTATATTCTAGTGTTTTAAATGTATTCACCAATGACTATACCATCTATATAAATTTGTTTACACACTATAACTTCACACATAATGTTTCCACCAATGTTAAAAGAACTGCTTTTCCATTTTTTAAAGGCAAATTTTTTCCATGTAACAATTCCCAGTCCTTGTTTCTTTGTTTTTCACCACATAGCACTTTCTTCCAAATGACTGAAATTTTGACACAGAAGCAGCATGTTGCAGGGGAAAGACACCTAACCTAACAGAGAGACCTAGCAGCAAACCCAAAGACACACTACTAGATCTTAGACCTGGTATGTGCTTCTCTGACCTCAGGTTTCTCACCGGCAATAGCACCTATTCTGCGCAGGTTTGGGGACATGAGGGAAGATGTGAAAGTCCCTTGCACAGTGCCCAGCATGTGGTATACTCACAATACATGGAAATTACGGCTTTCTAAGCACTTAATAAGTTTCGATTCTATACTTAGTCATTCATTTCTTCACCCTTCACAGTCAAGTGTGATTTCCTCAACAGCTTCCTCCTTCTCATGTGCAGAACTGTTTTCTATTCCCTTGCTTTTGCACGGCAATTATTAATAAATTATAGATCCTTAAGTCTTTCATCTGCTTTTCTTTGCATATGTTTAATTTTTTCTCGCTCTTCTATTTGCTACCTTGCTTTGGTTTAGGTCAGTTTTGAAAGACCTTATGAGCAGATATGACATTTTTCTTTTAAACTATTGCTGATACAGACAGTATTTAAGTTAATAAAGGTGATACTTTTCTCATTTGTCCTTTCTAGATATTAGCATTTCTGGGAGATATTTATGCAATCACAGCACTTGCTTTGGTAGAATCTCTGAGTACACAGCTTCCAGTGTCTACTTTCACACCTTATCTACTACCATGTTGCAGGATGTCTAGCTTAGAAAAACTGTAACCTGCTTTATCACATATGTGCAAATCATCATTTTTTATAGTATTAAACTGGCTACCAAAGAATTAACTTTTATAGAAAAAAGGTCTTTGGACTTTGTTTCTATCTTTCAAGTTTATGTGGGCCTATTATTTCTGAATTTAGGTTCTTCCTCTTTTTCTACTTGTAATTTATACTTCTACTTCCCCCTTTTTCACAAAAGTAAAGTTTCAAATTTATTTCTGAGGCAGTATAGTAAGAAAAACTAATTCATTTTTATCATGACCTAGATAAGATTTTTAAGGACTTTTCAAAAACAGTCCTCAGCCTTCAACAAATTATTTTGCCTGCCTTGCTGTCGTAATATTTATTTATGCTGGTATTATTTCAGCCTTCTTAATATAGATCAGTTGTAGAACAATAAATTAATAACACTGTGCTTATCATCACTTAGAATCACTGCTCCGTACTTTTTTTTTTTTGTAAGAGTCTTACCTTCCAAAAAAGGGGGGAACACTCTGGTTTGGTTATTTCGCCATCATGTCAGGGTCAAAGAGTCAAAGATTCTATTCCTGAACGGGACTGCTACTGCTCTTCTACTATTTCTTTATCACTAAAAAAGATAAAGGCTGCAACACTAGCTAGAGGAGACTAGGTATATGATAACAGTAACTAGCACTGTGTCTACCATAGATAGTTTTAGATATTCCTTCAGAGCTGCTCTCAGAAACTAGCATCTCTTACATAGAACAGGTAGGGTTCAGTGACCAGGTCTTCTGCAGGCATGGATCCGAGAGAAACCAATTTTAAGTAAGTATCTAAAAGACAGAAGCTATGGCTTCATTTTTTTTCCCATCTGTGCTTTACTATATAAGTTAATACAGCTGTCCAGAGCAAAGGTTAAAATAAAGCAAGCTAGTTAAATGAAACATTGCTATTTGGACTTTAATATTCCAGTCAATGAAAACAGCTTCTCTGGCATGTTTTCTGGCCAGAAATGTTATTAACAGAAATGAAATACAGGAGCACCAGGAGAGTGGCTGGTAAGTCCACTTATTCCGCACAGATGCTGTGTGGAACATACCCCCATGCTCACAGTGTGGGAGGGGGCAGCACATGTCATGAGTCACTTCGGGGCTCCCTGTGGCATGAGGAAGAGAAAGGTGCCAGGGTTGGTGGGGGAAGTACAACGAGGGTGGCTTTTTAGCAGCTGGCCAGAAGAGGAAGGCACGGGTGTCTGGGGGATGCTTGTGAGTGGTACAAGCCTCCTTCAAGGCCAGCTGCCCGCCCATCCCAGGGCAGCTTGTTTCCACCCTGGAACCACTTTTTGTCAAGTAGAAAGTACCCAGCCATCCTAGCTGCTGATAAACAAGGTGTAATTTCTGATGGGTTACCTAGAAAGAATGCTCCCTAAGAATGGTAAATATATGGGTTAAAACTTGGTCATCTCTATGTAAGATGAAAGATAAAAGGAAACAGGAGCTGCCTATGGTGGTGCATCCTTCTAATCCCAGAACTCTGGAAGGCTGAGGTAGGAAGATCACAAGTTCCAGCCTAACCCAGGCACCTTACTAAGACCTTGTCTCAAAAAAAAAAAAAAAATTAAAATGGGCTGGGGCGGTAACTCAGTGCAAAACCCCTGGGTTCAATCCCCAGTTCCAGTAACAGAACAGAACAGAACAGAACAGAACAGAGACCAAGTTCCTGTACTACACTTTGCTGATCCAGAGGCAAAACAACCTGTGGACACAAGTTACAGGAAGAATTCCTGGGTGTTAGGTTTGCCCAAAAAGGAAATATGCAGCTCTCTGAGTAGTCAGTGACTCCTCCCTGAGAGTTCAGTGGGAAGTGCAGTGTGGGATGGAGACAGATCTTAGCACTCTTGCATCACTGCTGGGCCATCAGAACGGGTTACTGCTTTAAGATCTACTCTGGCCCTAGAAGTATAATGACTAATCAGATGACTATGAAATACTGACAGTCTCCCACCTCTTCTAAGGATGCATCACCAACCTGATAGCAAACATCGCAGAGAAACACAGTGATCAATATCTGGGCTGGAACTGCTTGGCCATCTTCCCAAACTTCTCATTGGGATGGTGAGAGCCAAATTCCAGATTTCCATCCCTATAACTTTCCTTCCACCTCTCTCCTTTCCTAAAGTAAAAAACCTCCCTGTAGCTTGAAAGCCAGAAGACAACCAAACACTATAAAAACTCTTTGAAGGATAACCTACCCCTACTCTTTTCTCAGCAAAATGGAACTGTGTTACTCCACGCAGAGGCTACACCATGAACCAGTACCTTTGATTAGCACCAACCCTACATTCTTCAACTGCTTATTCGCATATGTGGTGGACACAGGTACATGAATAAACATCCATCCTACAGCATCAATTTCACATCAAGATTTGGAGAAATAAATGTGTCTATACTAGACGGCTCAATTAAGTGATACAGGAGAGGAAATAAGAGAAATGAAATTCTACATGGATTTTTAAGATTAAATACAAAATTTTAAAGATTACTGCTTACAATGGAGGTACATATGGCTACAGCTACAGACTTCTGAACACATTCCATCTTCCTCACGAAAGGGTACTTTGGCAGAAAAATTTAATAAGCAAAGATTCACTCTGTGACCTAAAGACAGAAAGTCTTTCCTTCTCTTTTTGGTTTTTCTCTATCAAAGTCCAGAGACGAACCCAGAAAGAAAGTCATTGGCCCTGAAGATAAGCTGCACTCAAAAATCAGCCATGAACAATGGTTCCAAGTTGATTTCAGTTTCCAAACACTATGTCACAGCCTTCCTCCTTCACACTCCCAAGCTCTTCATCTAGATACGTAAATGAACCAATTTTCAGATTCTTCCACCAAAACATTCAAAAGCAATATACAAGCACAGAAGTACACAGTGCTTCTTTAGAAACTCCTATGCTCAAAGCAGAGATGTCATTATAAAAACGTCCCACCTACCCACCTACCCACCTACCCGCAACATACACACTTATGATTTGGGAACAGGGCAACCTACTGAGAACAAGCTTCACTAGAGAGGCAAGACAAACCGAGTTCTCTGTGTATGGCTTAAGGGATGTGAAACCCTCCCCTCTCCCACACAGTTGTGGAAGCTGAGTTACATGGACCAGTTCAAGCATTCCCGTACATTGTCTCATACCTATCATTAGGAAGCAGGTACCACTACCCCAATTTACATTTGAGGAAACTGAGGATCAGGAGTTGCTTAGACTGACTACCTAATTTACGAATCACACAACTGGGATTTCACTCAGGTCTGGCTCCAAAGTCTTACTGTGTTTTTCCACCATATGTCTGTCTTCCATATTATTCTGCTGCCTCCTGATCCCTCCCCCCCCCACGACTCTCTTATAATTACTGATTGCTTACTATCCCCCTGAAGTTTAATATGATATGAGACTTCAGTTTCTTATTAGCCACTGTGTCAACAGGGTTGGGCTATCAGATGTGCAGCCCCTTCGTTCTCAGTCTTCTGGGTTGGGATTATTTAATGGCTACTAGGACACAAGCCATGCTTCAGGCCGTCTGTAGGAGGGTCTGCCACAAAAGTAGCCACGAATCAGTCAAGCCAATCTAAGCTCTAGGACTTGTGGCTCTCTTCCCATAACAGGTACAGTTTTCTGGTCACAGGTCGAACTCGTGTTTATTTGTGTGCTGCAGAGCAAGGTTAACAGCCACAAAAGAAGCAGCCTAAATCTTCCCTGCGATAAGACCAAAAGGTGTCTTAGTTGTTCCTATTACATTTCGATAGACAAGATACCCATCCTGTTAATCTGTCCTGGGCAGAATAAAATGGAAAACAAATGATCCCAATTGATTTTTATTTCTAACATCTCAAGATACAGATGTAAGACTATCTTATTTCAAGAACTACTGTATCACCAAAACCCCTTTTTCTTGAATCACTGATCCTCTCTTCACCAATGAATCTTTCAATTCCTAAAATCCATTGTCCACTTTGCTCTTTCTCTTCACACTACCACCTTCACTTTATGTCTGACATCTTTTCATGAAATATCGCTGTAATGTCGCGAGTGTTTTCTCTGATGGTTCGATTGTTCACTGCACGCCCTTTGTAATCATTTCTAATCCTGCAGCCCTACCAAAGTCAGTTTCACTGCTCATTCCCAGATAAGCGCTGAGCCAATGTATTGCCAATAACACTCACCCTGTGCTAACTTAAAATACACGGTGCAACTTGCCAGGTTTCCTTATTTGGCAAGAAGGTCCCTCAGTTCCCATGATCTTTGACCATCCATTTTTAGATCCAAATCCTGGTGCTTAATATTTGGATACTGCTGGGTCTTTAATGTGTCCCTATGTATCTCCTGAAAGGATAGGGAAAAGGGATCAACCACCCACTCGCTTTGCTAGGCTAGAAAAAAAATATCTCCGCTCTTGTGTTATGGTTGTTTACTCTGGAATTATTGCCACTAAAACTTATATTTTAACCAACACTTCCCAGTTCAAAAAAAAAAAAAACCCCACTTAAGTAATTCCAAAGTTAGGGCAGGAATTAAATTGTAAAAGATGAAAATAAACAGTGCACACTGCTCCAAAAGACCATTTTTCTTTTTAATTCCAAACAAACTAAATTCATATTCATTTACAATCTCCCAAATCTCTCACTATTGTAGCAAGAATCTAAAACAAAGGCTTTAGAAATGATAAAAACCGTAATTAAAATGCAGCCGTCACAAAATTTTTTAAATTAAAAAAATGACATGAAATTTCACTGTGCAAATAGGCCTTCTACGAAGAAGTCATTAACTTATCTTGAATCATCTGTTTATCTTTGTGTTCAAACGTTTTCCTAGGTTTGGATCCACTGATTGCTGGTCGTTGGTTTCCCCTTAGATCAGGAAAGCAGGAAAGCTCTCCTCAGAGACAGCTTCAGAGTATCCTTTAACAATAATCTTAACTTGGATATCCTTGAATGCATTCCGCAAGACGATTCTCATACATATTATTAATGAAAGCTGCTTATTGTAAAATCGCTGGAACGGGCTACCAAATGGTGTGCTTTCACTATTAACAAAACTAACAAAAATAGTAATTAAGTTCCCCATAAACAGTGCTTATGCGGGATCTCAAGGCTCATCAGAAACATACTTTTCTGGCAATCTAACAATGATGATCCATTGTATTTTAGGCAATTCAATGTCATCTAGCCAGTTTCGAATTCGTTTTTCTGAAAGCTGTCATGCCCAAACGAGGCGTAGCTGGGGCCTCTGCGCGCACCTCTGGGCCTGGTGCAGGGCTCAGCGCCCACGAAACCCTGGGCACCGGCGGCTCTGCACAGGGGTCGCTCTCGGCTCGCGGGGAAGGAAAGGGCGAGGCCGCGGCGGGCGGGCCCCGCGCTGCCCCAGGACGCGGCCAGAAGGACAGGGAGCAGGAGCCTGGGCGGGGGCCAGCGGCGGAGCAGAAGTTGTGTCCCTCCTGGCACGCACCGACCTCTGTGGGAAGTGGCCTGCGCGCGGCCCTGATTTGCAAACCCGCGCTTCGTCCCGGTGAGTGGCCGGGCCCCCCGCGCCTGCTGCCTCTGCGCGCGGCCCGGCCCGGTCGCGGGCCCGCCTGGGCCCCTCGGACGCCCCAGCCCGCGCCTCACCGGCCCGCGGCTGCCGGCCCGGCCCCGCTCTTCCGGGCGCCAACTTCTCGTCGGGACTGGCCCGAACCTGCCAGCCCCGGCGCGGTGGCGCGCACTCCGCGGGCCCGGGTCCGGGAGGGGGCGCCCCGTCGGGCGCTCAAGCCTGGGTGCGCTCCGGGCCCGCGGCAGCGCCTCGGCCGAGGGCCCCAGGCGCGGCGGCCTCGCTCCCCTTCCCGTCCCCTCTGCGGCCCCCGCCGGCCCCTACCTGGCTCCGGGCCGGGCGTGAGCAGCAGCCGGGGGCGCGGAGGCCCCGCGCTTTGAGGGCGGCAGGGTCGGGGCGGCGGCGGCCCACGCAGCTCTCACGCTTCCGTCCGAGTCAGGAGTTGAACATTCCGCCTCTCCGCGCGGCGCCAATGAGGAAGACAGTCGCGACAACAGCACCACCTACCTCCGAGCGCGGAACGGCCGGGCCGGGTGCCCGCTCCGAAGCGCGGCGAGCGGGGCGTGAGCAGGCAAGGCCGGCGCCCAGCTTCCCGAGCCCGGAGCCCCGAGCCCGCGCGGGCCGGGCACGCGCCTGCCCTGCCGCGAGCGCGCGCGCCGGGTCCTCCTCGCCCCTGGTACCTTAAAGTGTTTTTGATAAGTTAGCACCACCTATTCTGTCACTCAGTCATCAACAAACACAGACCCTGGGCCTGCAGAGATGGGAGGCTGCTCCGTGCTCTACAGGAGTTCATTCTATAGTTGGGATGGGGACAAACACGGGAAGACATTTCTGGGCAGACTGGGGTTGCAGATGCCACAGGGGAGCCATCAGTAGCTACCTCCGGGTTTTTTTCAGGAATGGTCACTGTCTGCTGCTCTGGTGGCTGACTACATAGAAGCGCCTCAACTTCAGATGAAGAAGAAAGCCACCGCAAGTGCGAGCAAAGGATGGCAGTGGGCTCTGGGGAGAAAAGAAAGGGGTTGTTGATGGGGGCAGTAGTTCTGTGGAGGAAAGTGAGGGCAAGGTCCAAAGGGACGGGCAACGTTATCCAGGGCTTTGGATTTGAATGGAATCACCGATGGACACTGGGGAACTGTGAAAGCTGGCATGGGGAGTAGATGAGTGTGTGTGTGTGTGTGTGTGTGTGTGTGTGTGTGAGAGAGAGAGAGAGAGAGAGAGAGAGAGAGAGAGAGAGAGAGAGAGAGAGAGAGAGAGAATGGGCATTTACAGTGATTCACAGTGGTTCCAGAGGGGTTGCTAAGGAAGGAAGTAGCCTGTGTGGTAGTCTCACTCCCTAGTTATGGGACCATGCAGACCTAAGTTAGAGGAGACAAAATGGAATTTAAAAGTGAGGAATTGGGAGCCGAGTTTCAGAAAGAGGTCACAGAAATTAGTGACTTGCTGGGCTGGAAAAGAAGAGGAAGGCGAGTTGCCAAGATCTCAGACCCTGGTGACAAAGAATGATGGTGTCACTGACAGAAATAGGAACCTGTGGAAGGGAAGCTGGCTTCCTGCTGAGTTTGAGGCCATGAGAGGAAAACCAGGTGGAACTGCAGCAGTTGAGGTGAGAAACTGCAATCCGGAAGAGGCCCCGAGAAAAACATCAAGTGCGTCCATCATCCCTATAGGTTAATGATATGAATGTGAAGGGACCCGTGAATTTACTTTAGAAAACCTACTTTCTGGTCTGTTATAAAGACTGAATATTTTAGAGTAATAGCTTCTATTCTAGTAGCTGAGGAGTTAGGATTTATGAAAACTGTCATGCTAAGAAAAATTCTAATCTAGGTAATCAAGTCATTTTAAAAACCAACAACTGTACCTACAAAAAAGGAAAACTAGGGCTCTTTAGCATAAACTCAGGCAGAAGGAAAGCGCAGCCCTTAAACTTTACCTTCAAAGGGACTTGACCGTGAAATGACACCAGAGCAGAAGTGGAGAAGTCTGACAGTGGCCCCTAGCTGACAGATAGCTGGGGCATGCTGCCAGACAGACACCAGTTTCCTCCTTACAAAAATAAGAAGGCCTGATCAGAGGTTAGCCACAGGTTCCGGCCTTAAGACTATGAATGCATTCCTTTATGTTTGGAGCACGTACCATAAGAGCTTTAATATTTTTAGCTACATTAGCCTTCTTCCCTGTGCATTTTTCCTTCATTCTGTTTCCCTCACATAATTAACACTCAGAAAATAACCAGCAGGAACAATAAACACTGAAGAGTAGTCTTACAAACAAATTTAAGTGATAATCTGGCAGGCATTCTTGTCTTCCTAATTAGGTTGCAAGGCCCTTGAGGTCGTATGTCATATTCTACTGTATCTGTCTATAGCTTAAATGTATAACAATTGTGTGATAAACTGGTTGCCTCATGTCTGAATTATTTCATCAAGCTGCCTGTTTCCTTATGACCAAATAAATTTTGTTAGGCCCCAGAACTAGTAAATGTAGTCTAGTGCTTATTTCTGTCACTGATTCTGCTTCTTTTTAAACTTTCATATCTTTCTGAAAGTTTTTGGTTAATGTCGCCAGACAGAGGTTTACAAATGTGGACAGCAATAGCAAAGGAGACCTCGGCAAAATTGTCAAGCCTCCCTACCCCTTTACTTCAAATGCTACCACATTAAAAATAGATGTACTCTCAGCACTGGGGTGGGTTGGAAGTCCTTAGCACCCTCTTATATCCATGAGTACCTTCCAAAATAAATATGCAATCTAAGTAGAAAAAATATATTTGCTATTTAAATATGGCTTTAAAAATAGGTCTCCTAACCCACTACTCAAGGGGATTGTTTCCCTTAAGCCTTCGTAAGTGGAAGTTCTGGAACTACCAGAAGCTATCAGTGGATCAGAGACGTATAGACATTCTTTAAAGGTAGAAGGAAAAGCAGTTTAAAAGGCAGAAACATTCTTTAAAAAAATAAATAAATAAAAGCACAAAAACATATTAACAGAGACACAAATTAGCATAAAAAAATAGTACAATCAAACTGATCTACAGACAAGGTGACATGGACTCAACAGTGGTTGTTGCTTTACCTATTGATATCTTCGAAGTGTATATATATGAACCCAGATACAGACATGCAAAATTGGTCAGACAGTTAATCCTCTCAACAACAGAAAAACACAAAAAACAAAAAACCAAAGACAAAAAAAAAACCACACCAATAGTTGCTGCTTTGCATATTGATATCTTTGAAGTGTGTGTTCAGGATAACACATACAGACATACAAGATTGATCAAATAACCCGTCATCAATTATTCCTTAGCATTAAGTGATATAATACAATAGTAGAACCATGTTAGCCCTCCTGCATATATGTGTATTCATATATACATACATACATTTTTGGCAGAAACATTCTTTATCTTGAACTCCTTTTATAATGATAAGACTTAAAATGCAACCTGGCACCCCGAGGCTTTTCTCCAGCCATCTGTTGTGAGTCATCTGTGTCTGGATCATAGCTGAAAATTAAACAACTTTTACACAAAAGTCAGTGTTTCACCTCCTGTACAACTGCAACTCTCTGGGAAACTGAGGCACACAACCAAATGTCCTTTAAGGTAAGTAGCCATTACCTGAAAGTAGTAAAAAGCGTATGACATTTTGAAGCTTAGTTTTCACATGCAACTTGAGGATAAAAGACATTCACAAGATTATTTACATTATCAGTTTAGGCATCCTTGGGTACGAAGGAAGTAGTGGGGCAGGGAGAGACGTTAGGGACTTTTGAAAAATTTATTCAACACCATTTACTGAATATCAGGCATTGTGTTGACCTTGATAATTCCAATAGTGATCGTGATAGAGCCCCTTCTGTCAAGAGCTTTCAGAGAACAACGGAAAAACCAGCAAAAACCCAAGCAATTCTGGTGAAGTATGCCTACAAGGGCTTACAGCAGGGCATCTAACTCAGTTTTGGGAGGTCAGGAAGGGCTTCAAGTCAAAGGCCCTCTAAGCTGATACAAGAAGGCTAAAGAGGAATCACTGGGAGAAAGGGAAGGAAAGGTTAAGGACAAAGGCCCAAGAGCATCTACCAAGTCCAAGAGTAATATTGTTAGATATCCAAGTAAAAGACATTTTCAGGCCGGAGTAATAGTCCTCAGGGTGGTAGTAATAGGTATAGTGGCAATAATAATAATAATAATAATAAATGGGTAATATTTACAGAGTATGCATGTGCCAGGCACTGAGTTCAGAGTTTTTTGTAGAATCTCTTTGGCCAGTCCTCACAATAACCCTACCAGTTTGTTGGCACCAACACATCATGTTCTAGAGCAAGAAAAAGCTTGGGAATCTTAAGCAACTTTCCTTCTCCCAGGGAGTAAGAGGTAGACATTCTATATAAGTATATAAAACATATTTATTTCTTGTATATTTATTTGCTTATAAAAAGATCTAGAATCTATTTCTTATTTGAACATTGACACCATGCACAGGAAAATCAAATATTATGATTACAAAATAAATTTCTTAATGTAGAACATTTCTTAAATCAGTGGAAGACTATCCACTGAGAAAAAAAGACTTAATTTCCTTTTATAAATAGCTGTGGATTAGTGTACAACAATAGTTCTAACTCTGCTGTTGCTGTGCATTTAAAGCCAAGATGATGACTGTATTGAAAAAGAGGAAAGAGAAAATCAATAGATTATGGCTTCAATGGAGCTCACAACAGTGCTGATTAGAGAACACAAATGGATTGCATAATAGTAAAATAACTATAAACTGAGTATGGATTTAAGCCTATGTTAAGACCATTCTTAACTGCATTGTGTCTTTAGAAAACATGCATTGAAATTACAACAGCAAATTAAATCTATTCGACCGCAAAATTTAATACATAAGAAATAGCATTTTTAATGATCTGGAAGAAGGAGTAAATAGCATGTTAATGAAATTTGCAGATGCTACTAAATTGCAAGGTGTTACAAACAACAGTGCCGTCAGGGCCTTAATACAAATGGACCTTACAGAGTTAGGGAAAAGCCAAGAGCAGAAGAAAAAGGGAAGCAGGACTTATAAAATATTAGTTGAATAAATTTCAACCTGAGAAAAAATAATACAAAACAAGTATGGGTAAAAAAATAAAAAAAGGACTTTGTTATTTGACCGGAATATGATAATATATGTTGCAAATCTACATTTTCCAATTTTGACCTACATGCTGGGAGGTAGTCATTCCCTTAGTCCACATCCCCCATCTAGCAGAATGGAGAGCCTGTATTGTGTAGAGCCTAAAAGTTCAGACATGTTGTTAGCAAGTGAACACAGAGATCAGGCATATCAGTGAAAGAAATGCATATAGAAATTATGTTAAGCAGAGGTGACCATGTGTTGGTATCATTTAGTCATGCTTCTAAAGAAAAGTCATGAAAAACTACATAAAAGATGATTACTTGATTATTTATGATCAATTAGTAAATGGAGCTAATAATTATTTTATGGAATACAAATTGCTTTCTAGATACCAGCAGATAGAATTCTCCTTCCCTATAGCATATGTCTAACTCCTAGAGATGTCAGTATGAGATGTCATGTGGGATGATTTCATCAGCCTTTTAAAATGTATGGAAGTTTGAGTCTGAGAACTTGGTTAATCCAGAAAAACAAGTTGTATCTCCTGCAAGCTCTGGAAACTATAAGATAATTAAAATATACCTATAATGTTTTATCAGCTTTGGGTCAAGGATACTTGGCTGTATTGTTTCTGGGCTTGTGGTCAGGCAGAAATGATGGAAGGAGAGGAGAGAAGAAAGGGAAACGAAGAGGAGAGAGAGAAAGAAGCTGACCACCAGATGCAGCCCTCAAGGGCACACCTCCCGGTCTCATTCCCTTCTACTAGGCCCCACCTCCTAACGGCCTGTCAGCCCTGAACTCACTCAAGGTTAGTGTCCTCATGATCCTAACCAATTCACAAAAGCCCATTGGCTGGCCTTTGGAAGATATTTTAGATCCAACCATAACACCAGCTTACCTAAAACATAGATATCTGGGGGCGGAAGCTCATCTCTATCAACACTGAAGTTTCCACTTCAGAAACTTGGCTATTTAAATATTTTATGTAGTTAAATTATACTTGTTGTCCTTTAGTTTTCAGTAATGTCCTCTTTGAATAGAGTCTTGTGATGGAGCCAGGGTACCCTTGGGGTGCTGGGTGCGATGATGAGAGTGACTACTGATAGGGAAAATCCCCAAGAGAGGATGCTGTGGGCGGTGTGAGAAACGGTGGTGTAGGAATGAATGGCAGGGCTGTGTACAGACATCTCCTCCCCACCGGGGGTGTTGCAGGTTAATACATAAGAAGAGATTTTTTAGAGAGGTCTGAGACTCTGTTCTTGAATCCTTAATTATGACAAGGTTGTGAGTTCATATATTTAACATCTTGAAACTCTTGTTGTATCTGAAGTCATACCCAGCCCTTTGCAGTTAGGCTATTTAGTTAGTAAATTCCATTTTAATTGATTAGACCAAAAAGTTTTAAATCTTTCAGAAAAGTCATAGCACAAAGGAATACATGGAATATTCCCTGGTTGTACAGAAACATTTTAAGATGTTAAAGTGTATATTATGATATACGCAACTATTTTTTCAATTTTTCCAAGAGGTATGCCATTTGAGAAAGAATTATACAGATCAGTAGGTGCTTCTATAGCTTACTGCTTTATCAAACATTTCTAAAATTACATTTCTCCTAATATACAGTACAATAAAAAGAAAAAGTCAGGCAGATAAGGATTTATTTATATTTCTCTTTCACCAGGAATGAGCTATGTGACATCAGCAAGTTGCTTAGTATCTCTGAGTCTTTAGTTCCTCTTTTATAGGTTAAATAAGTTCAACAATTTAGTAATGTGCTTGCAAAATTCCATCAGTGGTTGGGTAGTGTTTTCATACTTCTTTCTTACAAATAAATTCTCTGCGATAGCCAAGTATACCAATTTGAGTCATAATCCAGTTATAATTCACTTCATATTTTTATTCTTCAATAAATATATTTTTTATTTTAAAGGTTGAAAAAACTAACAAAACAACAATGAAGACAAAATCAAAACAACAAAAATGATACATGACCTCAAAACAAAATGATAGGAATTAACAATTACTGCAGTACTTATGGTCACATTCTGCAGTGTTCAGTCGTTCATGAGCTTAGTCTTCATGTTTTTATAGAATATTTCCAAGAAATATTTTCTTTCCTTTATCTCTCAGTCTCTCTCTTTTTTTGCAGTGTCCTCTGAATATCATTTCATGCCATCTGTTTTCTTTCCCACCTTGGGAAATTTATTTGATCTTTAAAACTCAATTTCCCTATTAGTGAATTGTCCCGTCATGATTCTCCTAGCCATTTCAGTTATCAAGTTTAAATGAAGAAAAGTATATAAAAATAGTTTCTAGTTATATAAAAGAAAATGAAAGATATCTACTATTTTTATTAAAGATAATAAAGGCAAATACAGATATTATTTTTGTTGAGAATTAAAGGCTACATTTCTAAAAAGTTTTTCTACATTGAGCTTTCAATAAATGTCCATTTTTCCAATAACATGCTGAAAGACATGTTATCCTTTCATGTTTGGCTTAGAATGCGACTGAGTACTGAATCTAAGCATTTAAGAGAAACACTTCTGCATTTTAGTATTACCCTAACTCAACAGTATACAATTTTCTATTCCACATTTTCCAATAATTCTGAATTAAAAAGTTAAGATGTAATGGAACCAAGCAAAACTTGCTAACTCCAGGAAAATAATTTTTTCCTTTCTTTTTCTTTTAATGTTGTTCTGAAATCTTAAAAGGTTGAACTTCCATGAAAGATATTGACTGGATTATATACTAGTTTCATTTGCCATTCACAGCAATTTGTCTTATGTAAAATGTGGAGATTCTTTAAAAGCTGATTCCTAAGAAAAAGATGCTCTGCTTGTCCCTGCTGTATCTGTCCTTCTCACATATTCCACCCATCATGACTGACCATGTTTTATGACAAACCTCCATATAATACTCCCCACTTTCAACATTTTCTTTTGAAAGAGTCTCAGTCATTGCTAATGATATAATTGTTGTTTATTCCAGGTGGAAAAAGAAAATCAAACACATGTAGTAGATGGTAGGAAATAGGTAGGTATCTATTTTGTTATACCACTCCAGATTAGAATGGAGGACAAATGTAATTATGGAAAATGTTCTGGCAAGTGCAACCTGTTGTCCCTCCCACACACATGCATACAAACACATTTTTTGCCTGAATTTCTTAAACATTTTAATAATGTTAAAATGATTCTTTTTTTGCCAGATATTAAGAAAAAATAAGAGTTGAATACGGATGATTGTCTTAGTTTCATACCTCATTAGTGTACAGCAAACCATACCAAATCTTTGTGCTAGACATTTCAAAATGATTGTAAGTCGTATTTGCAAGACTATACTGAATTATCTCAGTTGAGTAATCAAAGCTCAATCTCATTTAGCCAACCTCTGCCTGTCTAAATGGCTAGATTATCTGGTTCATTTTGTCTTGCAAATTAGTTACCTAAATCTTCCAACAAGTTTCAGGGTGTTAGATTATACAGTTTGATGGCAATAACCAACATACCCAATCTCTGGAGGAAATTGCCTTAGACACATCTTTAGGTTGAGATTCCTTCTGGTCATGATGGATCCTGCCAGATATGATAAGTTTCAAGATCAACAACCTGTTACAGCATAAAATTCATAGATATTCTTGAAGTCCTGGGCCTGATTTCAGCTTTTTAGTAACTATATCTCTAATTGTATATGGAGGTAGGGGTCAAATGCAAGGTCTCACCCTTTTTCAGGCTCTAAGGCAAGTCAGGATAGATTTTGGGTGAGCTTATCAAGAAAACTTGATACGTTGACAGATTCCTTAGGACTATTTTTAATGAGGACACAGAAATATATAAGATTCAAAGATGGAAACTGGAGACATTACAGAATATGGTGTAAGAACATGGGCTTTGGATAGGCATAGATTGAGGCTTAAGTCTGCTATGTATGAGCTCTGTGACTTGGATATTTTATGTGACCTCTCTGGGCCTCAGTTTCTTTACTTGTAAAATGGGGGTAATAGTCAGGTTTTTGTTGAGTTAATTAAGTGAAGAGATATAGGACACTTAAAACAGGGCCAGGGCCAGGGGCATAAGCACCTGCCTGGCAAGCACAAGGTCCTGAGTTCGGTTCCTGTGTACAAAAAAAAAAAAGCAATATAAATAACAAAAGGACTCATTATACACATTTGGCTGGGGATATAGCTCAGTGGCATAAGTGCTTGCCTGGCAAGCCTGAGGTCATGAGTTCAATTCTCAGTACCAAAAAAAAAAAAACTAACTAAAACCAGGATCTGGCCAAGAGCTAGTGTTTAGTAACACTAGCTATTATTACTGTTATTATTAGTCACGTTTCACATGCTAAGTATTTACTATTACTATTGTTGTTTTTCAGTTATTTGAATTACTTATTTCCTCTGGAATCAGAGGAAGTAAGTAATTTTCTCTGTCTTTATCTTTGTATTTCTATTTCATGGCACTGTTTTTCTCAGACATCTCTGCTGATTGCTGTTCATTGTTTACATACAAACATGAAGTTTTCTATTGACTATTTTAAGTATTTAGCATGGATTTTTCTCTGCTGTAGGACATTCCCCAAATAGGAAGACTCAGTGTGAGTCTCCAGAATGTGATGGGGGATGCTGGCCAGCAGGTTTACTTTAGGAGGCTTCCTTTAGGATAAGTGCTGTGGTTTTGGCTCAACATGTCCCCCAAAGGCCCCCACGTTGGCTGCTTGTCACTAGTGCGAGGTGTGAAGTCTCTGAGACCTGTAGTTCACTGGAGGCCTTCCAGTCACCAGAGGCACGCCCTGAGCACCCAGCCCCTTCCTCGGTTGCTCTTGCCAATCGTGCTCATGAAGTACAGAGCCGTGTTCTGCCTTGTTCCTCCATCATGACGTGCTGCGTCACCGCAGACCAGAGCAATAGTTTGGAGGACTGAAACCTTTAAAACTGTGAGGCCAAATAAACCTTTTCTATTCTTAAGTTGATTATTTCAGATATTTGTTATAGCAACAGAAAACTATCCAACTATATCTATATCTCTCTATCTATCTATTTATCTATCGTATTGGCTCAAGCTGTGGTTGAGTTGTGATGGTGCCTGTGGCTCTTTCTCTCTCATTTTGTGAGGTTATAGCTCATGTGGCCAATGGAAAAACTGTACAAGATTGTGTTGAAGGTGACAAAAATGTCAGGAAGAGCATCTAACTGAATGTTTAACTTTTGCTGCAGAGAGGCCTTTAAGGAAATGACTAGCTGTCAAGAAGGTAAAGATCAGGAAACACTCGGGAATTGGTGAAAGTCCTTTGATATGAAAGGCAGCAAAAGTATCACTATAGCCTCTGAGGATTTATAAAAAGTAGCAGGGGGAAAGACTGTCCCTTAATAAGCCTGTTATGACTTAGGGGATTTTAAGAGAAAGGAAGAGTGATGTCATTGCGTATTCTGGGAGTTTTTCTCTGATGAAATGGCAATGCCTTAGTGAGGCTCCTATTTCCATGAACAGGTCCTGTGCCAAAAGCATGCTTGGGCACAGCACAGCTGGGGGAAGTTTGGAAGTTTCACTTTGCCCTTCTTTCGTCCCCACCCTCAGTCTATGAAATGAAAAATAACAGGAGGTGATGGAGAAAATAAAGAATGGGAACAGAAACCCTCTCACCGACAGCAGAGATTTCAAGAGCAATCCCATGAGGGTTAAAAATAAAAATAAAGCACTGTGGTGTTTTTTTTTTAAACAAAGTTGCCTTCTCCATGTTTTCTACAAAACATTCAGTGTATATATATATATATATATATATATATATATATATATACAAACACACACACACACACACATATATATAGTTCAATCAGACTTTTATTTCAGTGGAGTCATTTTTTAATGAAATAAGGTATAGAAAACAATATGAAAACACTGTACCAACCATCCTACTTAAGAGACAGGGCATTTAGACAGAATTAAAGCTCCTTCCTGATGTGAATGGATTCTGCATGGGCAATTCAAAGAAATGTTATATCCTGAGAAAATAAAGACTTTCCACAGCTGACATACTACACATGTAGGATATATGGGAGATTTATGAAGGGTCTCGTGCATGCACATGTGCACACACACAGACGTGCATACAATACTTATATTTTAAAAATAAAACTTTAGAGAAAAATACCCCCATATCGTTGCTCTGAAAATTCCCTTGATAAGCTGGCGTGCTTGTAGATCCAGCTACTCAGGAGCTGAGGAGGGAAGATCACTCGAGCCCAGGAGTTCAAGGCCAGCCTGGTACACATGGCAAAGACGAACGTCTCAAAATAAATAAATACATAATATCTCGCCATATTTTGACAAAATTAGTACCATGCTTTGTTTTTTGAACTCTTTGTTGTGTTTGTATTTTGTGACAGCAACAGCCTAAATAATCAGTCACTGTGGAGGTCCGAAGACAGATAGTACAGCCTCACAGTTCACAGCTTATACTTTGCAGTCAGGTCTACTGGGTTTGAAGTACCAGCTTCGTCATAATCTAAGCATGCACTCTTGGGCAGGATGGTTCATCTCTCTCCGCGTTTCTTCATCAGCAAATAGTGAGAGTCCTCATCGCTTAGGCATTGAGAATAAAATGCTGTATGTCTGTGGCACAAAGTGGGTGTCAATAAATGCCAGAACTGACAGGTGAAAACATTGGGTACTGAATCAGTATAGCCCAGAAGATTCTGTTCCAAAGCCAACATTTAGAAAATTTTATGTTTAAAACTGAATTCCTTAGTGTCCTTGTTCTGCTCCTAATTAGAAAAAAAAATTGCAAAAGTTTTGAAACCCATAGCAGTCATCTCCTGGGGCTTGCACCGTGTTACAGACTTTGTTGCTCCAAAGACATGTTTTTCTAATGAACAAATGAACTCTGCACATCAAGCCTACAAAACAACTGTGTATCTCAGTTATCCTCGCTCATAACTGCTTTGGTGTTGACTTAATGTTATTCATTTGCTCATGTTGTTATTGAAAACAAATTCTTAATTAAAACAGCCCAATATCACCTGGCTCACATAGAGTGCCACAAATAATAATCCCTAACTTAATGTATACTTTGGTTCATACCTACAATTTAATTTCTGAAGCCAGAAATATGAGTGGATTTTACAATGGCTTATGTATTAAGAGGGGAAAGGTTAGGACTACTAATGACGAGCCACTTTCTTAGGAGAAATCTCATAACCATGTGTAATTGATGTCAGGCTATGTGGATCGAACATGTAATTGAATGCACAAGCTAGGTTAAAATCTAACTTCTAGTGTGATCTCTGCAGGAAAGACTTGTGTTTTATTTACCTGGGGCTAGTTGCTGTCCTGATGTTTCATTTCTAACATTTTATCTGTTTGGAAGAAGACTCTTTTATTCTATTTCAACTTCTCTTTCCTTCAGTAATTTAAAATGCTCTCTATTCTACTGGAAAAAAAACTTTAAAATTGTGCCTGCACATAGGTACAATATAGTGGCATTCTGCTTAGACCATGGCAAAACTGGTATAACGCAAGTTTGGGGTAGAAAGGATAAGTGTCTGACAAAACTCTCCAGTTGCCCTTTTATCCAAAATCAATTTCAATGACTGAAAGTCCCCCTGTGTATTTCTCTTCCTTTCCATCCTTTAATACCTGGTTTGGCTGAAGACTCTCAGGCCTCCTTGAATGTTCTAAAGTATGCTTCACTGTGGCCTCTTACAGCAAAGAAGGAAGAAGGGCGCTGCTATATCTGGAGGACCACACACTCTGGGTGCCAGGCACTTTCTATATCTTATTCACCTAGTCCTCACCACAGCCTACATGTGAGATGTATCGCAATTCCATCGGAAGATATGGAATTGAACCTCAAAGAGGTTAAATACATCAGCCACGGTGCAGAGCTGAGGTCTGTGTACCACATCCTTTTCATGCTGTGTACACACAAGGAAGCCTGTTTGCAGGGGCTCATTACTGGCTCAGAGGCACCTGAAGGTATATATTGGAAGTCCCTGAATCAAGCCCAATCTGTCTGATGTTCAGGTATGTTTGCTTTACCCAGGAGAAGTGCTTGAAACAGCTGGCCTGAGAAACAACCTGCAGTAAGGGCAGTGAGCTTTCCAGCCTCTCACACATCATGGGCTGCCTTCACCTTTATAGATAGTTTGCAGCAATGGCAGTATCTTTTTCTTCCTCCTGATACAACCTTGGTGATAGGGCTTTGCAGCTCTGCACATCAAGAGACAGAATTATTCCTCTATTCTTTGGTTCCTAGCTGGCCTCTGGCCCACTTTGGCCTGCAGAGTGCTGTAGGAGTGATGGGACACCCATCCATGCCATGGCCTTGAGAGTCCTTGCATATCTGCTTGATTCCTGGGAGCCCTTCCCAGTTGACAAGCAAGTAAGGCCAGGTGAGTCTGCTGGATGGAGGCAGAGGGACTGCGCAGGGCAGAGTGAACCACTCCTTCGAAAGCCTTCTTAGTCCAGACCCATGACTGAGTCATGACTGATGCATATGATACAACATAATGTTTAGTTTTATATGTCAATTTAGGTGTTTGGGGGTGAAATTAACATCCAGATTGGTGAACTCTGGGTAAAGCAGACTGCCCTCCAAGGTAGGTGGGCCTCATCTAATCAGTTGAAAGCACCTGAGAGGAACAAAAAGTCCAGCCTCCTCGAGCAAAAAGGAATTCTCCAGCAGACCGCCCTTAAAGTTCCTCTGCACCAGCAGATCTCCTGGCCCCCACCTGCGGGCCTTTAGACCGCGCTGCACCTGGGTTCTCCCAGGTCTCAGTCTTCAGGCTCACACTGCAGGGTTGCAATTGCCAATCTTCTCCTTTGCAGATGTGCCGGCCTCATTCTGTGGGTTCTGTGTCTCTGAAGAGCTGTTATACATAACAATAAACACATCCATAAAGTTTACCTTTTTACTGAACCAACTCTTTCTTTGTCCTTCTAAAGGTAACTGTGTCTTAACTAGTGCAGAACCAGTCCCCTCAGAACTGCGAAGTCTTCTTACCATGAGCCTTTTCCCTCTCTCATTAGGCTTTCCCTCGGCTCTAAAATATCAAGGACTACTACCTGGAACCACCCATTCACCTCCATTTCAGCCAGATCCCTGGTGTTACCACCCTGGAGACCCTTGACTAGGAAGAGCCTAAAAACACCACCTCTCACATGCCCCAGCACCACACTCTCTCTGTTGCTCTCAGGTCTGCAAAGGAATCCCAGTGCCCATGGGCTCCCAGGCTTTGTGATTCCATTCCTGCATGGCTGGGCTTTGGCCCCAGTCTTCCCAAATGTGAATTGCCCCAGGAACAGAGAGCCAGCCTTCCTCAAGCAGCCTTCTTAACCTTCCCTACCTTCTTGACAAGCACATGTAAGGGAGCCCAAGCAAGCTCTTCCTGTTGTTCTAATGATCTTATTCTTTCAGGGTTAGTAATATTGCCCTTGCTTTTCCCTTCCTGTGGTGTCCTCTGGCCCAGTGCCTCACTACTGGGCCACAAATCTGTATCAAGGTTCCAGGCCAATGACTATCCTGTGGCACTCAGGGCTTGGTGGAAGACACACTGGAGAGTGAAATCTTCCTGCTTTGTGTCTGGAGAACCACTGTATTGTCCCTTCTGTTTTGGAGGTTGAAAGTCCAAGATCAAAGTCCAATCTGTTTAGTCTCTGGTGAGGCCTTAGTGTAAATAGCATCACAGAGGACAGATCACATGGCAAGAGAGAAAACCAGAGAGTGAGGCAGCTTAGACTCACTCTTTAAAGCAACCCACTCTCACAGGAACTAACTGAGGTCTCCCGAGAACTTTAATTCCTTCTGAGAGCCCCTTGCATCAGGCTCAGCCTTTCGTGCATGAACCCATGAGGGGCACACTCAGAGGCTAGCCAAACTGGGTGTGGTGGCACATGCCTGTAATGCCAGTGCTAGTGATGCCGAAGCAAAACTGCTGTGAGTTCAAGCCAGCATGAACTACATAGTGAGTTCAAGACCAGCCTGGACTATATGGCAAGACACTGTCAAAAAAAAGCCAAATGGCACCACTTCTATGCTGAGCCCTGGGTCCCCTAGTCACTACTTTTCCTAGCAGTCATGCCAAACACTGGTAGCTTTGATTCCAAGGGGATGACACAGGTAATCATGGGCTATGGCAACTGTAGCCCATAGAGCAGTCCAGCCATCATGGAGAACAGGATGGCAGTACCCCAAAACCTGAAACATAGAACTACCCAATGATTCAACAATTTTACTTCTAGGTATATACTCCAAATAAAAAGCTGGGACTTAACCAAACCAAATATCATCAGCAGATGAAAGAATAGACAAAATATTATACACTGGTATCTTGGTTCGTGAATTTCATTCTTTCCACAATTCTGGTTACAAACCAAATTGGGGGAGAACTGAGTCAACTTCAATGGCTGAATGTTAGGCTGAATGCTGACCTTATGGGAAAATACAACTCGGTACCACTAAACATACAAAGGTACCACTTAACATAAAAAGGAGTGTTATTCAGCCATGAAGAGGAAACCAATTAGTATACATTATACACTATGTGTGAACTTTGAAAACTTACTGCTAAGTGAAGCAACTCAGGCACAAAAGGACAGATATTAAATGATGTCACTCATAAATGATACCTAACACATGTAAACACAGAGACCAAATTAGAATAATTGTTACTAGGAGCTGGAGCATGAAGAAAGTGTGCAGTTACTGTTTATTGGGAACAGAATTTCAGTTTGGGATATTGAAAATTTGGCGATGGATAGTGGTGGTGGTTGCACAGTGAAGTGAATGTACTTTCTCCGGACCAAGTAGAACCTAGTATTTGAGAACTGGCCCCAAGGTGCCATGAGACTAAAGAAAGAGAGGCAGAGAGATTTAGGATCACACAGTGTTTGATCTGTTGGGGCACTTACTGAAAGAGAAGCATGGTCTTCAGCAACAGCATGACCAAGTGGATCCCTGCAATTTGGGTCAGGAGGAGCGGCATATATATGTTGGTTAGAACAAAAGTGACTTCATCTAAGACAGAATGTACCTGGTTTATCTTAAGCCAATATCAGAAAAAGGCACATTCCTGGTCCTACAGTCTGGCTGTAAAACTCCACATACCATTCTAATGGTTTTGTCTATTTATAGAATTCTGGGAAACTATGAAGTAAAACTAGCTAGGGTTACTCTGGGGCAATCATGGTGGTTACAGCTCAAGATGGCTGCAATCATGCCAAGGAAACACATATAGTACTTAACACTGCTGAATTGTTCACTTATAAAACATAAAAATTGTAAATTTTATGGTATGTGTATTTTACTATGGTACAAATTTCAAACAACAACTTTAACTAAGTAGATTTAAAAAATGTTTTAGTTTTAGACTGAGTAGATTTAGTCAGGAGGGATAATGTTGACCAGGTATCTAGGACAACTTCTGCTTTTTAGGGTTTGTCACTATCCACAGCTCCTGCTGCCCTACCTTTTACATCTGCATTATGGATGATGCTTACAATGTGTCCAGGAACATAAAGCCATAGCCCTGGCCTCCAAGGACTACCAGCCTCTTTCTCCAAGCACATCAGTCTTCTCACTGCCTTTTGGGTAAAAGATAAATCTCTTTGAGGCCTCCAGGCCTCGCACACCCTGAACCTTTCTTAGCTCACAGCATATCTTGGGGAACTCATGCCTTTTCCTCACTGGCCGTGGTGAACTTCCCATCCCTTGCTGCCAAGGGTACCTCCTGCTTAGAATATATTCTCTCCTCTTCCTGCTAGTTAATCATCACATGCTTCAGTGTCCAGCTCAACTGTCACTACCATGGGTAACATTTCCTCACCTCAAATCAGGTTACATCTCCTTTCCATATACTTCTAACATTATACCCATCCTTGGAAGCACTTTTACATTCATTTGTGTGTGTGATTATTTGAACAATCTTGTCTCCCCCTGTAGATGACAAGCTTCAGGAGTGCAAGGACCCTCTATTTCTTTTCACTATGGAACACAGAATCTATAGAGGGTGTGTGACACTCAGCAAATACCTAGTGTCAGCTGTTACTTTTACAAAATACCTGAGATAAATACAATTTTAAGGTGAATTACTTTGGTTCACTGTTTTGGAGGGCTGATGGCAGTTTGGTTATACTGCCTTCAGGCTTGTGACAAGGCAGAATATCCATGGCGGGAGCATGTGGCAAAGGATGCTGCTGGGACCATAGCAGCCAGGAAGCAAAGAGAGAATGAGGAGGGGCTGGAGCCTCAAAGCCCTCTTCAAGGATACGCCCCAATGCCTAACTTCCTTCCACCAGACCCCACCTCCTAAAGATTCCACTACCTCCCAATAGCACCATGGGCTGGCAACCGAACTTTCAACATATGGGCTCCTGAAGGACATTCAAGAGCCAAACAATACTTCTCCTCCATCACTGTTTGCTAACGAATCAGGCAATGAATATGTGAACAGAAAAGTGACGAACAGTACCTGAGTCAAAGGTTTTTTCCAGTGTCTAAGTAAAGGATGCTGTGACCTGCCCATCTAACTCCATACTCTACCCTGTGGGACATATTAAGATTACTTGGAAGCAAGAGATGTAATACATTTTAGACTGACAGCAAAAGGAAAGCTATTAGAGGTACAGGTTCCTTTTACCATATTGCATACTTTACGCTGGTCTTTAAAATTGTTATTACAGGCACAATTTGAAACGAGAGTGACACCACTTTTAATTTTCTCACACTGGTACTCATTGATCTGCATTCATATCTTAAGAGGAAATGCCACTGAATTCAAGAGAAATATACTTAACCTGCATGGTATTAAAAAATTGCTGGAAAAGCTTAGCTCCCATACACCACGCCGGTGACCTTGCTAAGTAGGTATGTTAAACACTTAAATGTATAATTTCCTATGGGCACTTTTGGTAAAAACATTCTTTCTTTTTTTTTTTTTTCACTTCTTCCAGCAAACCTCATTATCCTTCTTGTGACCCTGCAGGCATCTCATTTTCTTGTGGCTTGTTTGCAAGTTTTAAAATATTAACTGCATCTCCTGTCTCAGGAAGGGTTGCTTGGCTACTACACTGCAGTTTTAGAGTGTGGATTCTTTCACTTCACCATTGCTACCTCAAATAAAGGGATTTAATACATTTTCATAGCAGCTATGCATAATTAAAACCTCTTATCTTTATTGTGTAGAGTCATCATGATTCTTATTTGGAAGACCAAGGGGGAATATACATAGGAGAATATGTATTAATTTTGAATAATGTTGAAACTAAATTAGAGTAAGGTCATAAAGTGTCAGTCACCATGGGATCAGGAAAAGGTGCTGCTGTCTACAGGGCACTAGCTGTTAAGAACTAGGAAAAAAGAGAAATGAGAACCAGGAGGCTCAAGGAATGGGCTCCGAGCCATAGATTTATTGTCATTTGCAAATTAGCTACAGACGTGTAATTGTGGAAAATGCAGCAGATCGAGGTCTATGATATGGTGAAATGCTTAACAATAAAAACTTCAAAAAAAAGTAACTTAAAAAAATACACTGTATAGGGAATCTCAGGTATTGTACTTGCTTGGAAGAAATAATAATAATAAAATATATTATTACATTAAATATATATAAAAATATTTTAATAATATATTAAATATATATTATATATTATATTAATTATATTATATTATTATATTATAATAAAATATATTATTATTATAAAGTAATAATAAAAGCAACACCTTTGCTCTTGAAGACCTTTACATACTATAGAAATGAATGCAGAAAGGCATTTCCCTGCTTTAGCATTTCTGAAAGCAGGTTTTAATTGTGGGATAACAGAAGAGCTTTCAACAGGGCTTTTCAGCACTTTAATATATTGACAAATACTTAGAATTGCTTCTAAGAATGGGCGTACTACATAATGGTCCCCAAATTTATTTGAGGTGATACTTTTTTTTTTTTTTTTTTTGCTCTGTAGTATGAATTTGTGAGACTAGTATATCCTGGAACACTCTGGAAACCCTGATTTACTAAAAAGTAGAAGCATATCCAGGCTTTAAAGAATTTTAGAAATCTCTTCATTAAATATCAACTAAGAGCTTAAATCACTGAGAAACAGTACGAGGTCCCACACCAGCAAGTCCTGAAATCCAGCACCTCTTTATGGCAGCAATATTTCTAATAGCCAGAAAATACAAACCACCACCAAATGTTCATCAAATAGTGGACAAAGTGTGGTCTATCCACACCATAGGATGTTAGTCATATAAAGAAATGAAATTCTGATACAAGTTATAATACATGGGGTAACTTTGAAAACATCATGTTAAATGAAAGAAACCAGACACAAAAGACCTGATGTTGTACAAATCCCTTTATCCAAAATGTCCAGAGTAAATCCATAAGGACAGAAAGCACAGTAGTAGTTGCCAGGTAGCAGAGAAGGGGATTATGGGGGATGACTGCTAATGGGTATGCAGGATAAGGATAAGAACTTAAGATAGTGATCATGGTTTTATAATCTTATAAATGTACCAAAAACCACTGGGTCGCACAATTTATTTACTTATTTTGGGACAGGATTTTGCTATGTAGTTCAGGTTGGCCTTGAATTCATTATGGAGCCCAGGCTGACCTCAAACTCATGGTAATCTTCCTGCCTCAGCTTCCCAAGAGCGTGGATTACAGGTGTGTGCCACCACACCTGGCTTATGCACTTTAATAGGTTGAGTTTTAGTATGGAATGTATTTCCATTTTTAAAAAAAAGCTCAGGCTGAGGGTGTGGCTCAGTAATAGAGTGTATCCTTAACATGCACAGAACCCTGGGTTCAATCCTCAGCACTAAAAGAAACAAGGAGAGGAGGAGGAGGAGAAGGAATAAGGAAATAATCACAATAATAATGAAGGAACTAGTATACCAAATAGTCGTACCTCTCACAGGAAGCAAAAATGAAAAGAATACAACTATTTCTTGTCAACAAGTTTATTTAATGAAGATACTAGATGTTATTTACAGAAGATATACATACATACAATTCTTTCACAATAAATGTAATCTAATTGTGAGAACAGAAAACATGTACTCAAAAATTACATACTAAATAAAATAAATAAAAGGTAATTATTTGGCACAATCTCTATTATGTAGCAAATAAATAACTCTATACCGTCAATTGAATGAACTATTTACAATCTATTTGAAAGTGCAAAACAACTGTTGAAAATTAAGACATTTGTAATAACATTTAAATCCCGAAAATATGTCTTTTTTTTTCATCAGTAACAATAAATTTGTAGCTGAAAGGTTTTCAATGCCCAGGAAAATATTTCAATTTAATGCTTCGTGCATATTGTGCTCTTCTGAATTGTTATGTCCTACCTTAATGCTGGCAATTTTAAGAACCATGGTGTTTCTTAGTGGAATTCTTTTGTAGGTAATCCTGATTTATAAATTTAAAAAGTTATATTGTAAACATAAATATTATTCCATACACCATTCAGAAATTACAGACCAGTCCTCCCTACGTTACATCCATAACCATCATATTTTATAGTAATGTGGGCAGGTTCTACGCCTTTAGAGATGAGTCTATGAGGACGGAAAAATAAAACTGTAATTTGGACTTACACAGATTCCTCAACACCTGCTCCAAGCCCTAAGCTCCAAATCAAGATGTTGAGCTAAAAATTATGAAATTATACCTAGTCACCACCAGTGTATCCAAACCCATCCCATTTGTAGCACATCTTGTCCTGTATACACTCTTGGGATAAGGGCCAGGAGCTTGGTATTTCTTCTGACAGTGGTATTTCTATAAGGTTCTTCATGCAGGCCTTAGGAAGATGGTACAACTGGAAATGAAACAGAGTGATTACCGAGTGGAGGTTCCTAAGCTAGAATGTGTAAGCTTTATGGAAGTCAAATAATTTCTTCTCTTGCCAGGTAGTTGGTAAGCTGAAAGCAGCCCTGAGGTATCTCAGGATGTGGCTTCGTTTCTTTTGTAGAATTCCCTAGTGGCATGACAGCCAGTAGTAGCACAAATGGCATTTTTGAAATTTGACTGTGGATTGGAGACAAACCATTGCTCTGGGCACTTCAGATGTCTACGGCCTACGAGGCTCTAATTTGTGCGACATCTGTGATAAAGTTCTCTGGTTGTCAATCACATTTAATTGCCGTACATAACTCCGGACATCCTGATGGTTCTTATTAGCTTGCGCCGCATCAGGACCTGGGGAAGAAGAAAGGGCAGAATTGGCATCGCATTATATATGCGTATAAGATCCAGCTTTATTTTCCCTGGCGACTTATTACATTTATCACAGATTCCCGAGTTCTGTCAAGACCTTTCGACACACCACATTCACTGAAACGTTTCCATGTGGTTGTTGTGTCTCCCCGCTTCTCCCCTTCACTTTTCTTCCCTCCATGGAATCACCTCTTTTGATCACTTTCCTTTGCATTGCACATTGTGGGGAGGGGGAAGGGCACCAAACAACAAGGGAAGCGTCTGCCTGATGGCCCCTGATGACAGATGAAAATTGTTTCCCTTTGGCAGCCCACCTCTGTCTCATACATTCTGTGTCTTCACCTCCTTTGATCCAGATGAGGACTGGTGTTAAAAGACATAGTTTCATTAGCAATTCGCAAAAACACTTAACACGTGGACCAAGCTGAAGCAAAACAGGGAGATGATGACTGCCTCCTGCACTTGGGTACAGTGTGCAGCACTGCCACACCGACTGTGCTCTTAGAGACTCCAGATTCCAGGAAAACCCAACTTTGGGGCTGATGGTATGACTTTACTAGACCTTGGATCTCCTCATGCTACCCATTCCGAAAACCCAGTGACCATTCTATCTGACTTTACTAAAGCCAGTGCTGCAAGAATATCCAGTGCTGACCCCCTACACAGGCACTACACAAGGGTAAAGAAGGCCACATCCGGTAGCGGTGAACGAGAAGCAGTTCTCCTGGGAAGACTGCGGGCTTCGGAGTCTCCGCCACGTAGGAAGCTGTGGCCACACTCGCCAGCTCTTCCTTTTTCTCATCTCTTTTCCCTTTTCCTTTCCTTACTTTTGCCATCCCTCGTTTTCTTCCTTTCTCCCCACCTTTCTATTTCCCTTTCTTTTGAGAAATAAGAAATCTAAATTTCTTCCCTGTGGATTCTCTCAACTGTTAAGTGGTGATATTTCAAAACAAAAGGGAAAACGCTCGGTTTAGGCCCAACATCTCCATTAAGATCTGTGGCCATCTCTGTTCCGTGGATCACTGTGTTTGCTGCCACTGGTCCAGTCAGACAGCAGAAGTGGCCAAGCTGGAGTCCGGACTCCTGATCAGAGTTCTCCCAGCCATTATGGGACAGGGTTTTCTGCAATCTGGTTGCTCCTGTTCCATCATCCACCCACCCCTCGCTGAGACAATTAGGATGCCATCTGCACAGGGGTGAAGGGGCGCAGTGCAGGTCTGCACACAGAAAAGCAGGGAAGACAGAAAGGCCCCCACTTTCTGTAAGAAGAAACTCATCAGTATAATTATCACATATAAATAATACCACAGTGAACTGCAGAACACATTGTGCTTTATTTCCTCCGCTTCTCCCTGGCAGCGTACTCTACACGTACAATATACTGTAATTACATTGTATATTTCCCCACAATGTTTATGAATCTATTCCTATAGCTTTATCTATAGATTGTTGACTTCAGAGCTGAACAGCTGCTGTTTACCAGAAGTTACTGATAACTTCAACAAGCACAGTGGAGATTCAAAAAAAGCTCCCCCTTCAGACATAGAAGAATATAGACGTACTTCCAAAGTAGTTCATAGAACAAAGCAGATTCTGTCACGGTTCTTTGGTTCTTGAACCTCACTGAATCCCCTCTTAAGGCTAGGAACGCTCTCAGGGACACAATATTTTGGATATAATTTCAGGAATTTCCTGCATCCTCCTGAGAGCCATGGATCTAGACTGCAAACCCCTGTTGTAACTGGTGATGCTTATCTATTCTTATATCACTTGTACAGCTGCCTTCTAACCATGTCTTTAAACATATAGTAAATTACTATTGGAAAAGATAACAAGACACTTTAATTCTGATGGAATCTACATAGGAAATAGTTGATGAGACCTAAGACTATTCTTATTTTGCCAGTCAGAGAAGACACAATTATTTGAAGTAACTTTTTGAGGATCTACCTGCTCCCCAAATCAAGGTAACTTTTCCAAGATTTTTCCCTCTGTACATTAATTGTTTGTACAGAGGGTGTTTGACTTCTGGCTGTTTGGCCTCTCATGTTAGTGAACTCTTAATTTGGTCCCATCCTGCACTACAAAGAGCAAAGCATTCTGCTTAACAAAACAAGAAGTTTTAGTTTCTTGGTGTTGTGCATATGGGAGGGGATGGTACTAGTACGCACAGTCATGATTATGTCATTTTGTTGTGCAGTTGTGAGGCAAATTTCTTCAAGTAACTCAGAGAACGACATTAACCAAAAACTTCATAGGGTCCACTTCCTTATTCGCAAACCAGGATACGGAAGCCAAAGCCTAGTCCTAGGCAGAGGAGATGGTAGCACTGGTCTCGCATGACCATCTGGTGCTATGATGCAACTTAACTTCTGACAGACTCTGACTGTTCTTTATTAGCTGTAATATTTTTGTACATATTAAAGCATTATTATAGTTCTTATGATGCCTGCTTAAATTTTTAAAAACAGTTCAGATTTTCTGAGAATATGTGAAATACGATATGAAGTCCTGCTAAGGGGCTCCTTACGAATGTACTATAAACATGAATACATTCTCACAGCACCACGACACACTATCATCTTTCCTGGCTTATAAATGACAGAACTGAGTCACAGATGGCTGACGTGAGTTTCTCTATATCAAGCACTGAGTCACACGGAGAGCTGGCTGGAGGCAGGGCTTGTCGGCCTTCACGCTTTACCTGTTTCGAGTCACAGTGGAATGAGCTAATTAATTCTGAAATTCACTCATGAAATAATATTCCTATGAATCCTTTCTAATTATTAAGAATGTAAATAGTTTCTAGTTTCACTGCAGCAAAACAAAGTCCTTAAACTCAAGGCCCCTACTGCATGGAATTCAGGGCCCGAAGTGCTTCTGACATGATCAAATGCTGTCAAGACTCCTAGAGTGTCTCAGTGGTCTCATTAAAAAGGACTTAATCACCAAGAAATCCACTGCAGGATGCAGCAGCAGTGAACTTACTGAACGGCTGGCTCCGGTAGTATCTCACTGTTCTGGCGGTGTTTGCAATCATGCGCTGAAAGGAATAAAAAAAGAAAAGACAGACAGAAATGCAAGTCAGCTTAGTGTATAATCCCAAAAGGGAAACAAACCATTAGTTATTCCAGCTATACTTGGTCCCACAAGAAACAGCACGTTCTGAGATGTCAACTCTCTGAAGGCACCTGGTTGATGCATAACCTTTTTAATGACTTCAAAGAGGCACCCGCATTCAAGCGAACAAGGCATTTTTAGGTAAGGAGTAGAACAGTAGAACTCTAGTCTCATTTGCCTGATCCTTACAATGTAAAAAGCACTGTTGAGACTGTACTTTAATTCTCAGAAATAGTTTTTACCATCCTTTCTTGAGGTCAGTGTGAATTTGTAACGATCCTAGACTTGAAGAAGGGTTAGCCTGTCAGGTTCCTCATGTTAAATATGACCCACTAACAAGGTATGAGATTATACAGACCGAACAGTGAGGAAAGATATTCTTCCTTTGAATTTTTACACACTATGCATTACTACCCTTTCCAATCTTCCAGTACTACAATTTGATGTTAATCCGAATTGTTTTCCTTTCTTCCTTCTTTCCTTTTACTTCCTTTCTAATTAAAACAAAAACATAGGCACATTTTGGAAAATTAGAAAATATTAGGAACAACGTAAAAACCACTTAGAATGTTACTTTACAGAGTAAATTCATTAATATTTTGATACATTTCATTGTGATATTTAAAAATGAATACATAAAACCATACTACACAAAGTTGAGTCATACTATACAGACATTTATTTTGGTTTTAAAATTTTCACATTGTATTGTGATTATCTGCTATATCACTTGAATTTGGAAACATTTTAAAAATGAGTCTGTGTTCCATGAAATGGGCATATTATCACTTGTTTGACCTTTGTTAATTTTGTCATTAGGTAATCTGAATTTCTGTGTAAAGTTTTAGTAGGAATTTCACGGGGAGCATTTTATGCTGAACAAAAGCAGAAAAAGGGGAAAAAAATGAAGCACAGGAACAGAAACTCATAATCTCTGAGGAAAAACACTGGTGAGACCTAAGGATGTACGTTTTAGCTCTTGGTGTTTTAACAATACGTGGCGCTCCCTCTCCCTGGGCGCAGGCCCTGCACCCTTTTGCTGCTCAGATGGAGATAGTGGTGTAATCGTAATGTTAGCAGAAAATTAATAAAGCTTCACCCAGCAAAAGAGATTCCCCAGTTTCTGGAGGGCTCCAAGATTCTAGTCCTTGCTTTCTTTTCTGTGAGACTCTTGGTTTACCAAAGTATAAGAAAATTACTTTGAGGAAAGCTTACAAAAAAAAATCATAGAAGGGTCAAAGCCTTACAAACGTATCAATGTGAGCATCATAATACCTCGCTGAATACCACTGTGTTGAGGAGTCTGGCAAGCACTAAATGACATGTGTCCGTGTTGGATGATTTCTCAATACACAAAGAAGCAATCGGAAAAGTTTGAATTTCACTTTTATAAAGGATCCTAAAAACCAGCTTGTCTGTTGATCAGCATGAGAAATACATTACAAATACCTTCAAGAAAATGTAACATACAATGTATAATTAGCCTCTGATATATGGAGCCCTGAAATAAACAGTAACTATGATAATTTTCCTGCTAATTTACTTTAAGTTGTTTTTTCACTTCTCTAAAGGCTTTGCATCCAAAGGGCACAAGTATATTCCATGTAGAATTATTGTAATTCTTCAGATATTGAATGGAGTGTAATTACCAAAAACCCTGGGAAATGCTGCCAGTGTGCCCTTCTGCAGAATAATAAAACAATTAGCAGGGGTCAGAAACCTCTTCCTATACCATTTTGTAGGGAGTAATTGTTCTGCTTTTTAGTTTTGAAAGCTAAAACATTTCATTCTGACTTTGGTTTTATACCACTCTTTACAGCTATACTCTGAGGCTTCATAATTTTTAGCTCATTATGTAGTTTAAAATGTGAGAACAATTGTTTAAATCAGTAATTTCCAGTTCTGAAGTTCATTCTACCTTTTTAAATCTTTGATTAATTTTAACAATGCTTTTAATTTTGACATATCCTTTTTAATTGTGCTCGAAGATAACTTCAGTCTAACTTCCAAATCCAAATCTGGCTTTACAATGAGGTCCATTCTTCTCCTTTGTGAGGTTCAGACAATAGTGTTTAATGGTGTGAACCCATAGTAACGATGTGTGAACCCCACTTGCGTTGCTGGTCACTACATGGTTACAGAATATTTTAAGGGGGACCAAAGAAAGGTTAACGTGATATTTTAACACTGCTTTTTTTTGCACCTAAGACATGGGGATATTCAATATGCTACTGAGACTTCAGAAGTTACTTCTTTGAACCACATCCAGGGTGTACAATGTCTTCCATAGCCTGCCTAAAAACTGCCTTGCCAGGTTTGGTGGGCACACACTTATAATCTCAGGTACCTGGGAAGCTGAGTCAGGAGCATACCAAGTTCAAGGCCAGGCTAGGCAACTCAGTGAGACCATATCTCAAATAAAATAATACAGTAAAATAAAGGGCTAGAGCTGTATCTCTGGTAGAACATTTTGTCCACCCAATGCAAGGCCATGGCTGGGTTCAGTGGCAGAGTATTTGCCGAGCAGGGCAAACAAACAGACAACAACAAAACTGGCTTCCCATTGTTGTAATGCATCCGGCAAGAGGAGCGAATTCCCTCCAAGGACAGCCCTTTTCATTCATAGACACATCTGATTATTAGAAAATTCTTTATGATTGTGAATCGAAGTCTTTCTCTCTTTACTTTGCTTCTAGTTCTGAGCTCTGGAGCCCTAGAAGAGGCTACTTCTTCCAATACTTAAAGACAACTGTGATGGACATCTCTCCGCCCCAGCTCTTGTCTTGTTCAGCCTAACTATCCCCAATTTCTGTAATGATTCTTCCTAAAATAGATTTGGGTTTATTCTGGCCGGTCCTTAGTGTGATGCTAAAACTGAACAAATCTCAGCATGCAAGGAAATTATCTTCCTATCTTCCTTCCTTGACCTAGCAGATGCTACACATCCAAAGGCTACAGAAATTTTAAAAAACCTTTTTTGGGGTTACTGATGTCTGCTGAACTAACCGTGAATTAACTTCTTAGCCTGCTCCGTCTCCGTCAAGTTGGTGTTTGGATCCACTTTCTGCTCTATTCATGTGCAGTTGATTACTCCATAGACCAAAGAGGAGGGTTTTCCATTTATCACCACTGAAATCTACTTAAAGTCTTTCTGTCTTCCCACAGATTTAAGCCCCACCTGGGACTTTGATGGCAGACAGGTGTTTATTCATTGGAGTTTCCACCAAGGTTAGTCGAAACTAAGCTTAGAGGCACACAAGGCTTCATTATCCAACTGCCACACCAGGGTTGGAGCCAAAAATTACACCCTAGCCTCGGAGGTCCTGCCAGAGCAGGTTGGCCTGCCTGGAGCCAGCCAGGCAACTCTGTCATGCCAGGCCAGGGCAGAAATACCTGACTGCTCCAAAGCAGAGCTTCTCATCTTTCTTTTCCCCCCCATCCTAGCACACCTGAAGTTTGTGACACACTCATTAACAACTGGTTCCTTGAGACAGCAATAGGTAATTCAGGGCGAATGGGAGGAGAACATGCTCCCTGAGAAGTACAGTGAGTCAGCCTAGCGGGCAAACTGCAGTCCCCTCTTCACTGATTTTTCCTGAGTCTAATTCTAAGCTTGTTTGCAAAAATTAGTATGTTCCCACATTTCCTAACCTACAGCGCCCAGAGACAGCTTGCAAAGAAGTCCTGGTTTGGGAAGCCCAGAGAGGAACCACGGTGCAGCCTCAGGGCACAGGGACCGAGCTCTTGTATCTAACTCCTCCTTATAGCAGAAGAGAGTGACTCACAAGCAGCTGTCCCTCCTGGGGCCCAAGGTAATGAGCAACCAAAGCACGTCCAGAGTGGAAGGGGACGACAGGCACTGCCTGCACCCAGAGCTGAGGCTGCAGCCTCTGGCGCTGATGCACCTAATTCCTGGGACCTACTGACATCCGGGTACGTGGTTCTCCACTGTGCTTTCCTGTGGCACTGTGCCCCAGAACAGGCTGGCCAGGACAGCCTTACTCTTAGCCAGATGTGTTGCTAATCCACTAGGACTTGATGTCCCCAGCTGTCCTGGCCAGCTCCATGCTGATTCTTGTGCCCAATCCAAGCGCCCCTGACTCCCTGAGGCAGAGGAAGTGATGGCTTGTGGGCCCGGTTTTCAGGTTCTGACCAGCAGCATCCCACCCATGCCATCGTATGCTGTCACACTCAGATATGGCCAGCACAGTTCCCTTGGCTTAGGCTACTCTGCCTCTTTGCAATGATGCCCTGAAGAGCTGCTCCTTGATCTCCACCCTCTTCTGACTGCCTGTCCTGCCTCGAGTAGTTTTTGTCTTTCCTTCTGTTGCACTCTAAGCACTTTTTCTCCTTTATTCTAGGGATGGAAGCCAGGGTGCTCTGCCACTGAGCTACATCCTCAGCCCTCTCACTGTTTTTCATTTTGAGATAGGGTCTCCAAATATAGTTGGCCTTGAACTTGGGATCCTTCTGCTTTAGCCTCCTGAAGAGCTGGGATTACAGGTGTATGGCACTGACCATTCTTTTTTGTGTGTGTCTTTTTGAGACAGGGTCTCACTGTGCAGTTCAGGCTGGCCTTGAGCTCACTTTGCAGCCCAGGCTGATCTTGAACTTGCAATAATCCTCCTGCTTCAGCCTTGCAAGTGCTTGGATTACAGGCGTGTGCCACCCCGCCTGGCCCATTCTCATTCTTAATGTTTGCCAGATTGCCTTCCCTTTTCTTCTATTTCAGCTCCCACTGATTTGATTCTTTCCTTATCTCTATGCCTATCAAAGATACGAGGTCTGTCAACTATTCTTTGCTTAGTATAAATCTCCATGCACAACACCTGGTTATTTCACTCCAACTTCAACATCTTCAAGATAGAAAGTTTTTTCCACAAGACACAGAAATACATATTCTCTCTTCTACAAAGATTGTGTCCGTGATACCAACCAAACAGAAGTACCTAGTAGGGACCAGAGGGTAAAAAGGACCCGGGAGCTGAATGTGTTCTCACTGTACCTGTGGCTGAGGAAGGAGCTGGGTCCTGGCCCTGGCTGTGGGTCTGTCATAGCCACAGGGCACATGACACGGAGATACACATGTGTCTCATAGGAGGAACATGCTTTCATGACCGTACATTTGGTAGCCATGGGAAATGGTGGTTCAGGTACCTGACCAGGCATGTGTGCAACACATGTGCCTTTCTAAACTGAGAGAAGGATACTAAAGGATGGACACAACCACGCAGGGAAGGAGACAGAATAACGGCCATTTAGGAACAGAAGACTAAGGGAAAGTCACCTCATGTCATCCCAGTTTTGCAAAATACTTGAGGAGCCCCTGATTAATCAAACTAGGAAACACTTTTGGATTCATTTTTATCATATATCACCCTTTAAAAATGCTTTAGTGCATTGTCCTTCTTAAATCCAAGAATGGGATATAATTGGGTTTTTTTTATTCAATTAATATTTCTTGCATATTTACAATTGTTAGACATGAGAAAAATCAATGGATGCAGGAGATAAGATACCTGGTATGGGACACTGACATTTTAGTAGGGCCAATGGGGAGGCAAGCAGAGGAGATCATCTTGGTTTGTGAGAACAGCCATCAAGGCAGGGTTATGGGTATGGGGAAATGGCACCGGAAGGGTGGTCAGGGAAGAACACTTGGAGGAGGGAAGAACACGTGAGCCGAAGCCTGAACCATGAGAAGGAGCCAGACAAGCTAAGATTGGGATAATAAAGTCTCAGGTAAAGGTAACAGCTAGTGCAAAAGCCTGAGGCTGGAAGCAAAAGAAAAGCCACCAGTTTTGCCAACATAAACTGAGTACACAGGAGATTTAAGTATGAGATGAGGCTGGAAGGTGTTTATGGCAACAAGTCTGGATTGTTTTCATCCAGCTTAGATTTTATTATGTTATTGTACATAGCATAATTTTGTCTTCTATTAATATACCTGCAAGAAGTTCTCTTTCCTGGATTTTGCCTGTTGATGTGTCTTTTAATATTCTCATGACCTAGTGTTGTAACCTTTGTTGATTTTTTTTATTTTTAATAGTATATGTATTTGTTTTATCTTTTCAACTGCATGTAATCTCCTAAAGAAAAAGACTTACTTTCTAGATATCTTTATATTCTCCAATAAAATCCTTTGCCTAGACTCTCATGCTGTATTGCTTTGAAGTGCACCCTTTGGAAATCTGCATTTAGTTTGGTCTGGAAAAGGTACAAACACAAGGAAACTCTCAAAGTATTATACTCCCTAGATTTCCTTCAAGTTGGAGAGGTCTGGAAAGTGGGTGGCTTAGAACATTTATATTTTTACATGCAGATTCTCCTTGTTATAGCTTAAGGTAACAAGCCAATGCTCCCTCCATGAATCTTGTAAGATTTTGGACAGAAAGATGTTATTGCTAATTCCGTACCTATATGCCTAGTGATACACAAATAAAAGAATTCAAAACATTTCTCTTCCTTGATGAATAAGCTTCTGCTAATGTTTCCAGAAATCTAGAAGTTGCCCTATACATTTCATTCCAAACAAAAGCCTCCGAGTCCAAAAATCATGTTTATAAATAAATATTCCTACAGATAAAAATGTCTGGAATAGAAGCCTCCTAAGACCACAGCAACTGGGCCTATCAGTATGCTTTATGCAGCCTGGGATAGTGGCAGCCGGCCAGCATATTATCCTCTAATCCATTGCTCGTCTACCTTCTGAGTGTTATAAATATTCATATATGCCATAGAAAGCTATGAAGGGCTTTATTCAAACATTTTTTTGAATACTCCTTTATGTTGCCCCCAAATGAAAGAATGTCTGCCTTTTTTTTTGCATAAGGATCAGAGTGTGAATTCTCTTTTGTTCATACCCATAAATCCTGAAAACCAATATGCAACAAATTCTCTAATCCTCATTTGATACCTCAAGGGTAGAGACGCTCAAAATAAAAATACTTAGGGTTGGCATGGTGGTTTTCCATGACTGTGCAGTGAGGCCCCCAAGAAAAGGCTGCAGAGGTGACTCCCACTCCCGGCGGTACCTCTCTGGGGACACAGCCCACCAGCCTTATACTTACCACCTGGCCGATGGATGGCTAAGAAAGGACATCAACATCAACCTGCAAAGGAAGAGGTGTCCTTTTCCAGGATGGCATGGGGGGTAAGACAGGGGAGGGGTTCGCTAGTTTGTGGGGAGAAGATACTGGAAAGCCTGCAGAGTGCCTGACTGAGCAAAGCCAGGTTTAGAACACATAATCAAATCTCTTTGAGATTCCATTTCATTTTCTAGTAACATCGAACTTGTGGAAGAGCATGTCTGAAACCAAGCTTTCTCATGGTATGGTCTATCAAATGAAATAAAATGCATATACTTGTGGAAGCAGAGGATGAAGTACTCTAAACTTCCCAGGTGCCCTCCTCTTTGTGGGGAACTCCTTCCTTTTCAGTGGTGCACATGGGTAGCCAGGAGAAGACTGCATTTTCCAGCCTTCCTTTCATGTGACTCCATTTCTGGCCAATATATGTGAGGCAAGTGGTAAGTGCAACTTCTTCTTTATCCTCAGTGGGAAGAAGCACCTTTGCCCTCTCTTTTCCACTTCCTGTGGCTGGGATGGGGACACGGTGGTGATGGACCATTGTGGGCCAAGTGATATGGAAAGGGAGAAGCCTGGACCTGTGATTACTTCTTGGGGCCAAGATGCCAAGTCTACTTAGATTTCTAAGTGAGAAATAAACTTTTCTTGCTGGATTCTTCATTAATTCAGAGCTCCTTTATTGTAGCCGAAATACTCCCCAACTATTCCGTTGCTGTGAAACAAAAGTGGATACCTTGAGAATGTCTTTGGGTGTAAAGAGCATCTTTGCTCTCTGCTGGGCATAGAGGAACAGACTGCTATGGACACAAAACACAGAAATGGGGAGGGCACACTCTCCTGGCATCCACTGAATGCCATCTTGACTTTTCCTTTGCAGGTTATGGCTGGAATCCCCAGGTCTGAAAGCCCAGATGAACACCTATTAGCCCCTCTGACAGAAGGCTGCTTTGGCATTCTCTGTTCTTGTTTGCTGTTAACTTTAGTAATCTTAAGCTCTAAAGCCCAGTCAACTCTTCAGGAAACCCTGACTTTTACACCTCTGTGCACATGATCGTTTTATCATTTGGTGGTTGGCCCAGCTACACTTCAGTCTGGGTAAGTTACTCAGAAGATACCTGACTCATTTGTAAAGCCTTTCATTTTGGAAACATAGAATTTGAATTTGAGACTGTGGGGAAATTATTTAATCCTCCATACTAATAAGTGAGCAAGATTTTTTTTTTACTTTCATCAAAAAAATCATTAAACTGACACAGTGATGGAGATGTTCATGCCATGCCTTTGGAGTAGGAGTTGAGGAGGAAAATTGCGAAGGAGCTACCTGCTGGCTGATAGACTGTCTTTGAGAAAAGTGCACACAAACTGTTCTCTAAGAATCTGAACACATAGGAAGCTAGTTTCTAGCAAAAGCTATCCTCCCTTAGCAGGCTGGGCTTGGCCATAAACTCATTCCGAAAATAGAATGGTGCTGATTCTTATGGAATTATGCAGGGCGTCTCACATTCTCCTGGAGTCATGCATCCTACCTCGATTTCAAGAAATAACCGGAATTATAGTTTTCCTGTAAGGATTCTAGACAACTGGAATTACAATTTTCCAGTAAGGATTCTATTGCGCTTTAGGCCATGTACCATGAAGCTACCATTAACACAGAGATGGAGGAGGCATGATCCTCATTTCCTGTTGGGGACAATGAACCACAGAGAAGCTCAAGGACAAAACTAGAAAGTCATGAATCCTAGTACTGAACTTCCTGTCTCCCAAGCTCTACGTCTCATGCACTTTCCTAAGTTCCACATTCACACTGTAAATCAGAACCCTGGGCAAATGCTCACCCACGCGGAGATAAAATGCTGTACTGCTCTACCCAGCCAGGCTGCAGCCAGAGATTCACAGACAATGGAGCATTCCATTCACGTGCACTATGCAGATAAAGAAAGATTTTGGCATGATCTGCTTTATTGCTTCATGGACAATAAGAAATAAACTGCAAAGCAACCATGCCAAATTATACTTTGTTTTGCTGGCCAGGATGGAGGAGGGTGGCTAGACAATACTGAATCTACAGTGAATATATATGTGACTGTTCTATATTTGTTATTCAATTTTTTATTATTCAAGTTCCCTCTCTGAACCTGGGTGAACTTTACTGGGATAAGCAATACACATTTAGCCGAATGCTTCATCCTCAAGGCATGCTATAGAGCCTTTTACCTACATACACTGAACTCAGGCTTGGCAGATAAACACTTCAAAGGCATCCTGGGGCAGTCTGGCTCCACAAACGTTACAACAAAACAACACCGAAGTCACTCTGGAACATTTGTGCGTTTTAGCAACAGGCAGCCAAGGATGGAAATACACAACACAAAAGCTAGCTGCTGCTGTGAACCCCAGCACAAATACTATTGAGTTTCACAAAAGAGAACTGACAGAATAAAATAGGTAGCCAATTTGAACCACATAGTTCACAACTCCTTTATGTTTGTAACTACCTTTTGAACATGGCAGCATATATGGAAATTTACTTCCTTTATTAGTACAAATGCAAATTTTATTTTAAAAAACATTGTGGTTAATGTTATAATACTGCACGTACCATTTTTTCAAAGTTTACTAGATTGTCAATGAACGTCTTGTTCCCCTCATGAGTAAATGTCATATCTGTAAAGAAATAAAAGCCACATTCTAATCACTAACCGAAATATGTCATACTAAGAAAGCACAATAGCACCATTAGATTATGCAGGTGGATTTGCATAACACTGCAGCTGAAAAAGCTGATAATAGTTCCTTTTATGTGAGGTGTTTAACTTTCTAAATCACTTTACCTGAGATTAGTAAAATTTCTAAATTTACCCTCTGTTTCACTAACAAGGCTTCTAGATAGATCATGGATCCTGGCTCTTCTTATCATTCTACAACCCTCCAAAAAAGTCAGGGCTGAGAGCAGGTAACAAGGTGAAGGGGTGGGGTGCGTCTCCCAAAGAAATCCGATCAGGGTATGGTTTATCTTTCTTCCCCAAATACACGCGCCTGGCCCACGCATTCTTCCCAATACCTTTGATGAGCAAAGGCATGAAGGGGATGAGAGGAGGCTCCAGCTTGGCTGCTGTCAGCCTGTAGGCCCTGTGGTTTCTCGAAGGATCCTTAGGAGAGACAGAGAGATAGACGCTGGTCAGTGACAGGTGGCCCACAGGACGCCCCTTTTACTTTCAGGCACACACAGCCTTGACATCTCACAACCATGTAGTTTTGAGCTGAAGGTAACTGCAAAACGAAGGCAGATGTAACGGAACAGATCCATTTGTGGTTTTTTTTTTTTTTCCTTTAGAAAAAACTTCACATAGGGCACGGCAGTGTTTTGCTTTCTGTTTCCATCCTGGTTGGAAATGAGGATTTGCCTCGGGGCCAAGGGGAGAGCATATATGAAAACAGCAAATATGAAAAGCAAATATTTATTTCATATTTAAAAGCAAATAGGAAACATGTGAAAGAAACCTCAGGCAGAGCCCCCTTCCTCAGGCTTCTTTCTGGGAGCCTGGCTTACCCCGCTGCCCGGCACAGCCGGTCCTGACCTGCCCTCGGAAGCCGTCCCATCACTCCTTTCTGCTAACACCTCCCTGGCAATGGCGCAAAGTAACGTTAGGGAGCTAAGGAAACTGCCGATTCCAACACAGCCACCTGGCTAGATAACAAGGACCCTATTACGCTGCTTTTCTTAGTTACACAAATTGACCTTATGCGGGACATAAGTCCTCTTTAAGTTAGTTCCTGAGGGGGCCATTCATTAGTCAGACATGCTTGTTTTAGCAGTACTAAAAGGGATCATAAACTTCTTAAAGTCATACAAGGGCAGATAAAATTTCCGAAATGAGAATTTCAATTCAGCTCATCAGAAACCGGATTAATGCGGACAGTGAACAGAATAAAAGAGCCACTGTCACTTACCATTAAACTTTCAAACTCTGCATAGAACTTCTTGAACTTGCTCGGCAGTTTCTGTTAATGAAATGAAAATGCCACATACATATGTCAGATTCAATACCTGGATATGTATCAGGTGTGACTATTTCAGGGGAAATGTCTTTCTTTTGGCCCTAAATCAAACATCGTGGAGACAGGCTGGACTGTAAGCTATCCCATGTGAGGCTGAGGTTCTGGAATATAGAGAGCTTGCCTCTAAGGGTCTTAACTGACTTGAACCAAAAGTAACTACAAATGCTTTGGTCTTACTGCTTTTATAGTATTGTCTGACCTGGATGATTCTTAAAGAAGGCTATTCCCCAGAATATAAATGGTCTGGACCATGCACCCCCTTTTTAACTCTCCAATTTTTACAATTCAAACTTTAGATCACAGAGTAATTAGGATTAAAAGAGTTTTAGAAACAACCCTCCTTCTCTTTTACAAAGTAAGTTGCATGAGAAGAGGGATTTTATTAGTTTTGTTTACTGCTATTTTCTCAGCGGCTGAAAGAGCACTTGGATGTACTGCAGGCGCTCAATAAACATTCATTTGAATACCTGTGTTTTAGAGGTGGAAGAAATGAAGTTTTACAGTGTAAATGACAGGTCCAAAGTCAGAGAGCTATCAGCGGAGCCTCTGTGATGCATACCACTTGCCTTATTTTCTACCACTTCTACCCCACGTTCTATGCTTTTCCGCATGAGCATTTCTCTCAGGTGACTTCTCTGCCTTGCTATCATATAACCTTTAGTGTTGCCCAGTGTACCTCTTTCCCGTTCCTAGGCTGGCACAGGACCTCAGGCCACCCGCTACACCTGCAGCTCTTCTCCAGTCTCATGCCATGCTCTGGGAACACTTGGGAACACTCTGCTGAGGCTCCAAGTTTTTAGGAAAGCTGAACTTCTGACTTGTGACAGGGCCAAACCAAGACAGGACAGCAAGTTGTGTTTCCCACCCCAGAACCGTGGCGGCATTTCCAAGTCCTGGTACCCAAAGAGCCCCAGCCCAGCTCTGCTCTGCTCTTCCAGTGACATGTACCCAATATGAGACCCACCAGTTAGGCCCCCGTGACCCTCCAGAAGCTCCTTTCGCCTCTTTCTCTCTGTCTGAACCAGTCTGTCATGTCCCCACCTAAACATCTATAAAAATCGGACTTGGTTTCTAGAAATGATCTCCTATAGAGCTTGATACTCATTTCCCCAGGGCCCCTTCTCCAGTTAGGTTTTACGGAAACCGGGCATCCTTACTTAGAGAGCTCTTCCGAGGGCTAGTAAGAGCAGGGGGCTTTGAGAGGTGCGCATGCCCCACCTGGAATAGCCATGTCACCACGTCGGGTGGGAGCTTTCCATAGACATAGCCCATTTTTAAAATTAGACCGTATTTGGTTACAGCCAGATGTCTCTGAGCGTGGTCTGGTTTTAGCTGGACCCCTGTCATTCCTAGTTCTCTTCACTTGGCTGTTTGACAGGCCTAAGGCAACAAGACACATGCTAATAAGAAATGTTGTACTTCTTAATCTTATTAACCAGCCACACTCCAGGCTTCAAGAACAGTGCCTCAGCAGTGGCCATTCTGCCAACCCAAGGGACATTTAGTTATGTCTGCAGGTATTTGTGTGGTCACAGCCAGGGTGGGACACAGTAAGATGAGCTACTGAAATATAGTGGGTAGAGGCTGGAGAAGCTGCTAAGTATCCAACAACACACAGAACAATCCTCCACAACAAGGCCTGTCCTGCCCCACATGCTACCAGAGCAGAGGCTGAGAGACTTCTCCAGACTAGACTCCCATTTGTTGCACTTCAGATCAGCCTTCCCTTCTACTGAGAAACCTCTCCATTTCCATGTGGCTTAGCGTGACTTTCTATTCCCGTTCTTTGCCTGTTTCACACATGTTCTATAATTCCTTGCACTCACGGCCCTTCCTCACACTGCATATGTGGCTACCATGCCACTTGCTGGAGCTGTACAGGAAGCCCTTGGGGGTCCTCAACAAATACAAGGAGAGGAACCCAAATCACAGATGCTCATGCGTGAAAGCTCTCCCTGCAGGACTACCTAATTACATTTCCCCTTAAAAATAAAGCTTTATGAATCATGAAAGGCTAATCTCTTGTCAGCCACGTACAATGATGAAGATAGACGCTCCTAGACTCAGTACTCATATCCCCAGTGAAACTGAAGGGCCAGCCAACTAGCAATCGCCTTTTGCTGTCTGCAAACTGGCCAGTTAGCTCTGTCTTGCTGCCTGCCCTGGCCCACGCAGTCTTCTGTTTTTCCCCTTAGCACAGGAGAAGGGACTTGGGTAGAGTTCCCCACGTGCTGTGGTCTCATTATGCTGGCTGCTGCTACATGAGACCTACACCTGGCTTCCCTGGACCCACCCATTTTCCCCAGCCAACTCATCTGGACTCTGTGTGGGCCTAAGACACGGGAAGCGGGCCGAGGGAAGGGAGACCCTCTGAGGGGAAATCTGAAGTCTTCAGAAATTCCAGAGCCTTGGGCTGTAAGACAGGGGCTTCGGTGCCTGGATTTACTGGCAGCACTCACTCTGTCCTTCTGCTCCTGCGTGGCACACAGGCCTCCCCAACTCCCTCATTCCTATATTCAGGGGATGAGCTGCTGTGTGCTGCATCTGCCTGGAATTTTAAGAGAAACCCAAGACAGAAGGACTGGTGAGGACCTGCCCTATAAACAATGGAAATGTTTAGGAGGGCCAGAAAGAGAATAGTTTCAGGGAAGAAGCACGGAGATCATTTCAAGAGAAACATTAGAGATGCAAACAGCTGCCTGTATGCATCGGCGCAAATTGAGTCTGTAGTATATACTCCTTGCCCTCTTTTCTGTGTCCCACATACCTTTTTATTTTTAGTAAGAGTCTATTTTTGTGTGTATGTTCTATTCAGAGTAGTATTTCTTCAACTATATGCCACATGTAAGAGGTCAGGCACAGTTTGAGTTCTGAACTAATGCTAAATGGAGATGTTTTCTAGTTTGACTAATCCACTATCAACAAACCACTCATCTTACAGAAATTCACAACACACCTGCACAACTTTTGCCTCAAACAGAATTTCAGCCAATTGTTGTCCCTCTGCGGAGAGAGAAGCCTGCCAGGTGGTTAAGAGATACTTAGTACTGAGCTGCTCCAAACAGTTGGCTTCTGGGCTCTTCCTCCCAGGAGGAAAATGACTACTGGGATAAAAATGGATCTTCTGTACTCTTTCAATCAGAGGTAAGGCGTAGCGCAAAAGCAATAAAACAGACATTTCCAAGAACAATAAAATCTATGAGCAAAACTTCTGCAGTCATCCAGGTGATGCTGGTCCTTTATGTCACATCTGGGAACTGCATTTATTATTATTATTCATTTTATGCATAAGGAGAAACTGAGATCCCCAGAGAACACTACAGCACCCCAACACACACGCACGCACACACACGCGCGCGCGCACGCACACACACGCACACACACGCGCGCGCGCGCACACACACACACACGCGCGCGCACACAGACAGAAAAAATCTTTTAAAATTCTCACTCTAAAGCAACGGGGAAAAGGAGACAGGTCACTTCCCTCCAAGTGTCCCACCTTTTCCATTGTTATACCAGAGTGAGTGATATCTCTACAAAAGCGCCCACCGGTGAGCCTGTGTTTTTCTTCTTAAGGCAAAAGTCACAGCGGGCTCTCCGCTGAAGCTTACCTCCCACGTGAGTGCCAAGCGGCTCACAGCAACGTTACTCAGTCCCATGACGATGGCAAAAAAAGAGTTCAGATTTTTGTACTCCTTACAGCTGAAACACAAGAGCAGCATGTTTGAGTAAAATGCTACTTTGGAGAGACTTTTAGGAAAACAAATTAGAGTTCTATTTCCTGACAGTCATTAATATTCGTCAGGACTCCTCCATGTGAACAGGCAATGATAGATTTAACGCACGCATAAGTTCCGCCTGAGTAACCGTGTTCGGCTGTTTGATTTCTCACTGTCATTTTAGAAAGTTGATGGTTTTGGCCATTGAGATTGGGTTTTGACAAGTAATTTAAAGACACCTCCCCTAGGGGTTGGTTTTATAATCTCCCATTTGCTAAAAGCTGTATTAGACCTGGAGGGAACCATCTCATGGGACAAGAGAGACAGCAAAATATCTTTGGGAACTTTCAGACCTTTACCCTAGAGGTGGCCATTCTCCCAGCAGCTCGAGGAGAACTAAGCACTTCATAATGCTGCTGCCCTGCTTTCTACCTGCCATGTAAATACTTCTGATTTGTCAAAAGCATAGCAATTTACAAGGCATGATTCCATTGGGTTGCACACTGAATCTCAAGATTCGAAACAGAAATAATCTAAACAATGGGCAACAAAATAACCTAATTTTCTGTGTTTTATGGACATTGACAAAGATGATTTTTTTTTTTTTTTTTGAGTCAGGGTCTCACTTTGTAGTCCAGGCTGGCTTTGAACTTGTGGCGATCCTCCTGCCTCAGTGTTCCAAATGCTGGGGTATACCACCATGCCCAGCCCAAAGCTGAACATTTTGAATCTACACTTATGCAACTATTAGCTTTTATGAACTCATATATAGAAACACAACATGTAGATCAACATCAGAATTACTTAGCAGAATGCTGAAGTTTAGCCCAGGTAAGAAACCCCTAACTTCTTTATCCTAGGTTTCTGAAAAAGGAGACAATTCTTTTTGCAATATGCATAATCCTTCACCCTAAATCAACAGAGTTATTTAAGTGGACTACGCCATCACCAAATCCTGTCTACATTTTTGTGAAAGGCTAAAAAATGGTTGCATTTGCTACCCATGTTCTCCTTGCAAAGGTCTTAATGAGGAGATCTTCCACAGTCCATGTAGAAACAGGGGAATACGTTCCACAGAAGCCCTAGTGTATCTGGCCCACCTGTAGGAAGCAAGCAGGGCCTTTCTTGGGCTGGGAAAGTGGCTCACAGGTCAGCTCAGGGGCTGAACAATACCTGGGAGACACTACGGCCACGGGCAGAAAGTGTGATCATGCACATTTTTTTTTTTTTTACTTTTGTCTTATGCACATGATCTGGGAAGAATAAATGCAAGACTGTAGACCAGTGGTCACTGTTACGTGATCAACTAACTTCAGCACTTAAGTAAAGTCACAAGATTTCTGCACGCCTCAGTTTCCTTGCACACAAAGAATAACAACACCAGCCCAAGAGCTTGAATAGCATATGTTGCAGTTCCCTAAAAACATCAGGTTAAACAGATGCCACTGGCACTAGGCTTCCATTTTGTTCTTATGGATCTCGGAGTTACGGAAGTCCGCAGTCTCCAGCTGGACCATGTGAGCAGCTCCATCCTGGGACAGCAAGCTCAGCGCAGGGCTTGGTAATGACCAGATAGTATAAACCAATTTATGCCAAAGGCCAAGTGTGCCTACTCACATAATCAGAAGGAAAAGAGTATGAAAGGCAAATACATTTTTAAAAAATCCCAGAGGTTTTCATGCTAGGCTTCTACGCTGCCTCTGTGACAATCACAGGAATTAGCTGAAAAAGGCTTTCTGACTCCGTGCTTTCTCTTCCTTGGTGCATTCAGCATCCAGGCCAAGGTGACGAGAGAATGTTCCTCATGCTGGGAAAGCACGCAGTCATAGTTTCCATAATCCACTCATCCCAAACACTGAAGGCATCTGTTCATTGGCGTCAGGTTGTTCACACTCCTCGGGAAAGCAGCTATCTCTGCACCAGTGATGCATATGGAATGTCTGACCAGAAGCTAACTCTCTTTCTTCAAGTAGCCAGCTTTTCCCAAAGAAGAGATAGCAGAATTTGGACCCAAGGGCTTTGGTATTCCATCAAACCCTAAAAATTTTGGCAAAATAACTCAGGGTATTTGGCAAACTGATAGCTATTAAACATCACACAGCCTTTATTTCTTTGTTTAGCCCTGGAAATGAAACTCCGTATGGGCTCTAAACCAGCTCAAGAAAATGGCCTGGCTGGGGTTACTTGTTCTCCCAACCTTGCTGTGCTCCGGCTCCCTGCCTTTAGAAAGGAAAGGAGTCTCACAGCCACAGGCCAAATTTAGCCTTTTATTTTTAGCACTGTGGTGATACCAAAAACATGGAAGTAAACAGGAGGTTGTCAAGCATATCTAAATAGCAGGAGGAAGATTAAATTCATGTCAGGGAGAGATCTAACTGGCCCCCACAGTAAATAAATTGGTTCCCATGAAGTGCTGTTAAATAGAATATGTATAAGATGCTTGCTTTTTCTGATGTTTATGGAGATGATTTTCTTGTACCAGGTTAGCTTGCCTTTATGCATTTTACTGATTTTATTTTGGCTGAGCTGGATGTGCTGCTGTTCCAGCATATTCTACTGCCCTCTACTGGTTAGAATGTGCTATGCTGGACAGACATCAGCTGCCTAAGCTTACACAATTTTGCCCCAACACAACTTTGCGGAAAGATTAAACCAAGGGAAGAAAAAAAAACCGAGTAGTTCCAAGCAAAAAGAAAGTCACAGTTTTGAATCTAGCATCAGTCTTGTAAGATATTAATTTACATATTGATGTCAAATATAACAAAAGGTAAAAGAAATTAATCTCTTCCAAGAATTCAATGATTCATGAGCCACGGTGACTGGTCCTTGTGCCTAAGTAGTTCCTGTTTCCTGCTTTCTTTTTTAAGGTGTAGTCTAAAAAACCAAAAGGAAAACACAGCTCAGGTTTTTCTCTTCCATACTTACTGGGCTGCTATCTTAATAAATTTCTTTAGGAGCTGAACACGCTTGCTGAGCTGGGAACAAAGGCAGATCTCAGTGACAACCCAAAACTGAATTTCATTAAATCTCCTCAGGAACAAGTCCAAGTTTGCTGTGGTCTTTTTAAAATTATGCCTTCCAAATGTGTGATAGATTAGCTCCAGCTAGAACAGAAAGAAAAAAAGAAAAACAAGTTCACTTATTTGTTGGGTTTTAAATCAAAACACCAGCCTGTTTGCAAATGTGAATTCAATCCTTGACCTAGATATAACTTGTCCTACAGAGCTAAAGGGCTTCCACAAGGCTTGATAAATATATAAATGCTAACTAGGGTTTACTGGCTCACTGTACTCAGGAAGAGAGCATGCTCGTGGCATAGCATAGCACCATAAGGATGTTGCTCTAACACTCAAAGACTTTATAACAGGCCTTGTTAATCAACTCAATATGAAAACAAAAATCCTAGCATATGTTTTCCATATGGCAGCACTTAGTAACTGTTACGGTTCAGCAGGGCCTGCAGGGTTCACTCACAACTGCTATTGTCCCTCCTAGGGCACCTGACTGGGCAGCTCACCTCGTGCACACAGTTGAAGAGTTCCCAATCGTAAAGTGTCATCTGGTATGCCAAGTCTTTGGAGCTCATCAGCTCAAAAGTCCCCACTGTTCCAACAGTTGGGCCTTCTTGTTCCGGTAGGGGAGTCTGTGGATAATAGTGCAAAGATACATCAGAGTCCCTCCAGCCTAGGGCTGGAGGAGGTGTGATTCTGGAGATGTTCTTTGGGAAAATTTTAAAACTTTGATCTTACTCAGAGGAGCAAGATGCCTTTACTTCTAATGCCACTTGCTTTGGTGCTACCCATATAGTCATGAGTGTCTTTCTGAGCAACTGTGCCAACTGGAAGATGTGGACCATGGCAAATGAGAGTAGGTGAGAGGTGACCTGTATAAGGTCTCTTATGCCTGGCCCTGGTCCCAAGAAAGAAAGAAAAGGTCCCTAGAATAAAGAGAAAGTCCCTATGCTCTTTTATTCTGCTGTAAAAGATGCAAGGAGTTCTTGGAGATTTTCCCCCTCCAGTTTCCCATTAACACTGTTACAAAGCAAGCTACTGGCATGGCCCTTTGGACATTCATCCACACTGCTTCTTACTACTGCTGGTGACTCTGGTCAGGCTCTGGCAGCTCCCTCTCTGAAACACATGGCCTGGGGTGTTGAGGTGGCAGCACCTGTGCTGAGGTCACACCCGAGGGCTAATTCCTCTACCCCTGGCTGCTTTTGAGCTGAGAAGATATTCCACTGACCATGGAGTCTAGGGATAGATTTTAGAAGGCCAAATTCTGCTACTTTTAGAAGACACTTGGTCAAAATTTTCATCTGACTTACTGATCTCATTTTTATATTATGAAAGAGGGTGTAAAGAATTTTTACCTGGTAAGGTGAATGATATACATACAAAGGAAATGATACATAACGTACAAACATCTATATATAAAATCAGCAGTATAGACATGAAAAAGTATAAAAATGAAAAGAATATTTCCCACATGATGCTAACCGTATGTGGATACTCAGTATTCATGTCAGGGGCATGGAAATGTAGTTCAGCGGTAGAGAACTTGGGGACCATACATGAGGCTCTAGGGTCCCAGCATGGCCAAAACAAACAAACAAGCAAGTAACAAAATTCGTGCCCAAAGTACTGATATTATTTAGGTTTCATCAACATTACCATCATCATCACCAAAACTGTTCTATAAATTCCTCTCTGCATCCTGCGCAATAAAGAAAGTATATGTTCGCTGGAGCTGGGGGTGTAGCTCAGAGGTACGACACTTGCCTAACATGTGTGAGACCCTGGGTTTAACCTCCAAGACTACAATAAAGAAAAAAGAAAAAAGGAAAAAGAAACAATGAAACTATACATTCAGGACATTGGCGATTCCTGCATTTTAAAGTCTACAGTCTAAAGAGGAACAACCGAGTTCCCAGTTGGAGAGCAGGCCTTGACCAACAGGTACAGGGCTACACATGGACAATCAGCTGCTGATCTTCATCTGCCTGTCTAGAGAGACACTGACACACACAACTCTCAGTTGTAGAGATGAACAAGCTGGGAAACCTAAATGGACTTTTTGAACATTGTTGGGTATTTGAAATGAATGCATGGCCTTCCACGTTTCTTGGAAAAAGATGCTGGGCTTTAAAAGATGCAGCAGATAAACTAATGTAAAAAGCAAGCTTTTCCCAGAGTACTACAGATTGTGTATTGGAGGTTGATGGATGGCGAAGGAAGTCTGAAAGTGAGGAAGCTGTCTGTCAGGAACAAGAGAGGCCAAGGGGCCCTTGGACAGCTTTTAGAAAGACCTTGAGTGCTAGATTTGGCATCCCCTCCCCTTGTGCTCCTACACCCTCCGTGCTCTGGGTGGCATCTGCCACACTGGATCCTCACTGATTATGCTTTAGTGGCCCTCACTACACTGTGAACTCTTTGAGGTACACAGACCATCATGGACGGGTCTTTGAAACCATCCCGGAGTCAGAACCATACACAGGGCCTGGAATGAGGAAATAGGTACTAAATAAAAGTCTCACAAAGCAGTGAATGGGTAAAAAGAGTCAAATAACAGTACAGTGAGTTTTTTGTTTAAATAATTTCCTTCTACTAATATTTCTGCTGAAATAAAATGTCGAGGGAGTAGAGCTCCAGAAGCCAAGCCCTTAAGCATGAGGATAAACACTGGTACTCTACTAATTTTAGACAACACAATTTAACACTAAAACTTGTTCTCCTCCAGGCTGTTTGGGTTAGTCACAACACCCTCACTAACTATAAGCTGTCAGAAGGACAAGAGCCCTGGGGCACTTGTCCTATTGCGCACAGAAGTGAGCCCAGCCCCGGGTGCAAAGCAGACACTTGGTGAGGATGTGTTAACAGAACCATCAAAGAAGGTTTGGCTAATGTTCTGTACTGCAGACTCGTTCTGTACTGCAGATTCGATCCTGTATCACACTCCCTACAAGGTCTGTCCTTGCAGGAACACTTCAGCAAGCCAGAGGAGGAGCTCCAGGTGAGGTTCAGCTCTGCAGTACAGCGAATGTCGTCAGCACACTCATGGGGGAGAAGCGTGGCTCCAAAGTACTTGTTGTAAAGTAAATTCCTTTCAACCACTGAGGCCTCAGAGTGGAAGATAAGCAAGGATTAAGCCCGTGGAAGACTGCAGGACTGTGCCAATAAACAGAGGCTTAGAAGGTTAGTATCTGCCCCTCAGGGAGCTGGAGACAGTCCACACGCCTAACCAGCCACCACATCGCCTGACACCATGGCCAAGAACCAGCTGGCAGCAGAGGCCCCTGCACACCATGGGGTAAACATGTCCCATGGCACCTTCAACAGGGCTTCGGCAACATGGTTTTTTATGGTTTCCTTTCTAGGAGAGGCGAGCATGACTCAAAACATTGTTTCTCTGTCCTTTGATGTTGGGAGATACTTGTTTAGCAAGTAGTGAATGCAGAAGACTGAAGAATACAGGGAAAGGACTGTGAGCCAATTCCAACTTTACAGCACTGGTGCCTAAGGAAAGGCTCAGGCCTAGAGAGACAGACGAACACAAGAACTAATGCAATGCGCGCAAAGGTCTTTTCCTCCAGAATGCAAGGCATTGTAAGAAGGGTTGTCCTCACCTGGAAATCAGGGTCCTAATCAGAGGAAACAAGCTCTGAAAAGTGGGAAGAGGAGAATCTGTTTCTGTTTTTTAGTTTGCAGTACTGGGGATCAAATCCATGGCCACAGGCACTCGACCACTAAGGCACCCTTGGCCTAAGAATCTTGAATTCACCTAGAAATCCTGATTTGACTAAACATGAATTCTCTTCCCAAATTCAACACAATTTACCTCTAGCTTTCATGTTATCCTTTTCTTAGAGGGAAGCCCTCGGAATCCAGAGACTGAGAGAACTAGTTTCTCTACTCTCTGAATTGGTCCCATAGGATACCATATTTTAATACTTATATTTTAATATCCATAATAACATACACGTAGGTGTATTTTAATACCTACTTCCATGCCTAATTTTTCTAGGATAAACAGAGATCAACATGCTCTTTATTCACAGCAGGCTCTGTGTGGTAGGGAACAAGTGCCTTGGAGACTTAGGGAAGGCTTGTGTCCCCAGCGTTCCCCAGCCCAAGGAAAGACAGGGCTCGGAGGGACCAGCGTAGCTCTCAGGGATGGTGACGGCTTTGGCACATTCCTATCCACATCCCACTCAGGAGCCTTGTAGGCAGTGATATCTTGCTTTTAAGAGAGATTATTTCCATCCTGGCCTAACTATTCATATTTTTAATATTTAATAAACATTTAAATTTAACATTACATGTAATGTTAAATTTAACACTACACTTAATGTTTAGATTGGGGATATCACAATAAGGCAAATTACAAGAGTCCTGAAAGCTGGATTGTGTCCCAAGTCTTGGCGCTACTTGCCTGATTCATACAAAAGAATCTAAAGTACACAGCATCTCCAACAAACACCTGAGGCTCTCCTAGTAGCCTGCAGGATAGAACAAGCCAAGGTACATTCGAGACTTTTAGCAAGTAGGTTTAATGTGACTGGAAAACGAATCTCCAGACAAGTTTTTCTGATTGCAGAAGCTGCTCTGAGGTGACCATCACACCTACCAGTGAATCGAATTGCTCTCTCGGGCAAGCAAACAGGCGTCCATTAATGGTGAGCGTCGTAAATACCGAAACATCATTAGGTTTGAGCACCACCTTTTCTGTGAACATAAAAAGCATGAGATTGCCTATTAAATACATCTGAGATTTGCTGCACTGCCCTAATCACACCAACAAATTGCCAGCTCGGTGAATTACCAGAACATGCAGAGCGACTGCATAAAATACAGGACCACAGGGACTCACTGAATAAAAGCAGCACCACTCTTGCAAAGCCACACAGTACGCAGGATGCCATCAGAAATGACCACACCATGGCAGTAGAAGTACTTGAGTGCCAGTTCACCTAGTTCTGCACTTCAATGTAATTATATATAAAAGCTGCACTGGCTACTTCTATAACAAGTTATGTTTCTAGATAATAATGATGCCCAGCCAAGTCATCCTTTTGGGTCAGCCAGGAGTGGCTACACTTAACTCCTTGCATGGTTTCTCTCGGGAGAGAACGCCCCTTTGTGCAAAAGCACCAAATACAAACTAAGACTAGTACCTCCTCCGGAGCTCATCTTGACTATGATCAGGCCTTCCCCAGAGCCCAGCTTATCAGCCACTGCACTGATGACTTCTTTCACTGAGGCAGCCACTGGCACCCGAATGGTGGTGTAGGTGTGGTCCAAGCAATAGACCTTAAACAAAACTGCACAAAGACTGTTAACAACATGGAAAAGTGGCCTTGGGATTTCTTCTGAAAGCTGTAAGGCATGCAAAATGTTTAGGCAACCTCCCACATTTAATTCATTTGCCACTCTTACTACTGTATTTACTTACACACATCTATACATATCACTACCTCCTTCTAGAATGGTCTAAGGATAGAAGCACATATGGCTGACATCCCCAATTTATTTATTTATTTTTTTTTTTCCGGGACCGGGGATCGATCTCAGGGCCCTAGTGCTCGGCGGCAAGCACTTAGCCCACTGAGCTGTACCTCCAGCCCGGACATCCCCAATTTAAAAACCAACAGACACTTGTGAAAAACCACAAATAGGTCATGGGGAAAAAGGAGAAGTATTTTATAGGCCGATGTTCTGGGTTTTCTTTATCCCTGGTCATTCTTTCTCACAACAGAAGTCCTGTCACACTGTGGGCTGATGACTAGATGATCATCACCCAGCATGGCACAGGGCGCCAACCTCAACAACTCTGAAGCCGGACTGCTTCCACCTGTGGTCGTGAGCACATGCTGACTTTGCTGCTCACTGCTTCACTGCTTGTTGCTGTGGGGCTGGGACACACGGCTTACATGAGTCAGCTCAGCAGACAACGAATGGCGTCCCTAGGCTCATCTCTAACTGGACAAACCCTGGCAACAATTCTTGGCAACAACCCTCCAAGTCTTGGGTTTTAAGGCACTCCTAAATTACAAGATTCATTTGTGGCTTGAAATAAAAATTTTATCATTATTATGATTATTTGTGGTTGTGATTCTTTGGAGAAATATTAGGCAACCAAACACAAACCAACACTTTCACATCCCTGAGGGCACATGAGGAAGCTATGCTCAGGCCAGAGCACCTCTCCTGGCTGCCCAGCTCTGCTGATGGCCCTGTTGTCCCATCTTCCTTCGTGCAGCTACAAAGGGCCAACTGCTTTCCTACTAGCTGTTCCCAGAGGTAGTGACCTTGACACCCAGGCCCTGAGACAATCTGCATTTCCTACAAGGAAAAGTGGCAGTCAGAAGAAGTGGAGTCAGCCAAGGGTGAACAAACACCTCAGCTCTGAGTGCAAGAGTTCAAGAACAGAAATAACCAGCACTCAAAGGGCACCTCTAAAAACAGCTTTTCTGTGGGTCTAAAGTGATGATTCCCAGGAGGGAAGACTTTAATCTGACCCTAAATATTCTACAGGAGCAAGACTTAGATGAAAATTCTCACCCTCATCAGAGCCTCGGATAGGCTGGCGCTTCTGGGCCCTCTCATCACTTGTGTTGAATTGTTGCAAGAGAACCTTGTGCTGTCAAAACATAACCACAGTGAGTACGGTAAAGGGACTGACCAGCACATTCTAGTAATTCAGAGAAAACACAGCTGAGAAGCAATCAGTGCCAAGAAATGAAGCAAATACAGTTTCTCTTTACAAAAAAGGTATCACTTTTGTATTATTATATTGTCATATAATATTTTTGGAGAATTGTAATTCTATGGGACATAGATGTAGAATCCAAAAGGACGCCCCACCCTTACCTTCTTTTGAGGGGCCTTTGCATCTTCTGAGCTACGAGAGGTAGAGAAAGCACATCACTTAACACCACTGCTGAAAGTTCTTCCTTGTTACTACAGATTGCTTTATTGGTATGCAACTTTAATCGTGCTAGGAAATGAAACCACGGACTTCCTTTGGGGGGCAATATGAGCCTCCCTCCTTTTAGCACTGAGAGACCAAAGCCTGGGGAGACTGCAAAAACACCAGCTCTTGTCACAGATGCGTTCTGGGCAGAACTGATGTTAAACACCAGGCTTTCTAGCTTTCAAAGTCTCTCTCATAGCATGCTCACTCTCCAGTATTTAATCTGTGGCACAAATGACAGCATATGAAAACCTGTTTTCCCTGAGAGGACACAAATATTTGCCTTCAACAGCCCCAGTAGCAGGAAGTGAATCTTCCGTATGAGTAATGGCCCTCGAACTTCCTTGAAATGCTGCTGACCATTTTATTGCTGGCTTTGGTACTCTGAATCTACAGCAGCCACGTTTGCTGAGCAGAACTACCCCAAAGGGGATCTCTGCCTTCCCAGACTTTCTCTTGGCAGTCCTCTGGCCCACAAGGCAGCTGAGCACAGGCCCAGGCTCTGTTCATCTGGCCTGTGGTCACCTGTGCCCAGGACCTGTCCGCTCAAATCAGAACTCTGTGGAGTTATTGAAATATTGAAAGACTAGCTTGAAGTCTTTCTTTATCTTTCTCTTCTTTCTCTTTTTCTTCCTTCCTTCCTTCCTTCCTTCCTTTCTTTCTTTCTTTCTTTTTTCTTTTCTTTCTTTTGTTCTTTCTTTCTTCCCTTCTTTCTCTTTCTTTCTTTCTTCTCTTCCTCTCCTTCCTTCCCTACTTCCTTCTTTTTTCCCTCCCTCTCTCCCTTCCTCCCTCCCTTCACCCCTTCTTTCCAGGAAAGGATTTGTTGGAAGATGTTTTGATTCTGAGGCAGACACTTACTTCATGCCCCCACCCTCCCAAGCCAAGCCCTTCCTTACATTTGCTTGACAATCTTCTCCAACTCTGGCAGTTGCTCCTTAAGGGCAACAATCATCCGGGCATCATCTGATACAGACACATAAAACTCCTGTAATTGGCAAAGGTCACAGGCTTTTAACAAGAACTGCAAAGGGGCACCTTCTGTAGAGAGCAATAAAGACATGTTCCTATGTCATCTGCCTCACTAGCATCACCAGACCATGGTTTCATGGACACAGAGAGAGAAAAACAAGAATAAAATGTTACAGTATGTCTAAATACAAAATTGCAAATGAGAAGAAGTTGTGGAAATAGTGGGGATGACCATACAACATTACAATGAAATGAATGTGATGACTGTATACTTACAGATGGTTAAAATGGCAAATTTCATGTCAGATATATTTTACCACAGTAAAAATTAAAAAACTGCAAGTGAATTATTTATATGACATTCATGTGAAACGCAATGTAATGCAGTGTTCTGGAGCAGCTCATCTTACAGTCTACCCTTTCAGAGCATTTTCTTATCTTATCTCAAACTTTTTAACTTTTTTTCAGGGAAATTTTAGTTTTTTCTTTTTTGTAGTTTGCAGTCTGTAAATTTTGTAGTTGTCTTGGTTTCTTTTTTCTCCTTGCTGAGAAAAAATACCCAATGCCCCAAATTAAGGAAGGAAAGGTTTACTTAGCATACAGTTTGTGGAGGTTTCAGTCCATACTTGGCTGGCTCAGAGGCAGAGTGGCACATGGCGGAGGGCAAACATTCATGGAGGCAGAGCACAGCAAAAACAAGCAGCAAAAGGGAGGAATGGCAGTAAGCAGCCTCTTTCCTTCCCTTACACTGTAAACCGCCTACCCCCACCCAGGGGGTGTGTAGCTCTTACACAGTCTCCATGCCCTCCTCTTCCACAGGCTCAGGATTTATACAAAGTAAACACCCTGGCTTCCTGCTGAGTCACTCAGCCAAACCTCTAGACTTCCCAAGTTGACACAACATATCGACCATAATAGTTTAGGCTGACTTGAACTCACAATGTAGCCCATGTTGGCCTCAAATTATGGCAATCCTCCTGCCTCCACCTCCCGAGTAGTGGGATTACAGGTGTACAACACTTGGCCTGGTTTAACATTCATCTTTAAGACTATTTTAGTATTTGTTACTGAATCAGTATTTATCATCAATGTGCTTAATTGCAGGCATGGCTTTCAACTCTATATGCAAGACTTGGCTGAATCCCTGGGAGCCAAGCTGACCACTCAGCAGCAGCTGTGCACTCAGCATTGGTTTGGTTCACCTGAAGAACGGCTCTGCATTCAATGGGAATGAGTTGGCATATGACCCTAAGATGCTATATTCCTTACATTTTTCAGAATATTTGCATATAAGGGGGTGCATATAGGAAAAAGCACAGTAGATACAGGATTCTTACTAGTTGCAGTTTCAGGGCTTCTCCGGAGGACTTGGGAGGTATTCCCTAGGGATAGGAGGGGGCTCCTGTGTATTAGGAAGGTCAGCGCTGTAATGTGGGGCTATGGTCATGGGACGGAAAGAGGCAATTGAGCGAGAAGCAGTATATACAGAAGTAAACCACGTCCCTTCAGAATGATCATATAGCCTCCCACTTCTAGTAATTCCTCAATGAAATGATGTGTTTTGCTGCACTCAAAAACATCTACCATTTGATCTAGGAATCCCACTTCCAGGTAGGAAAACAAAGACAAATCCACTTGCACAAAAATGTTCACTGCACAATTATCTCAGGAAGGTGCAAACTGGAAGTGATGTAAATATATAACAGTGTGAGTACTAATAAGTATGTCTGTGACATAGCTACTGCTTGATCATTAGAAAATTTTATTATAAAGACTATACTGAATGGAAACGTCCTTATATAAAGTTACATGGAAAGGGCAGCCTGCAAAACAATGGGTACTAATGTGATTACAGCTACATAAACCATGCAAAGAAAAAGAGACCAGATGAAAATACATGAAAAATGGGGGCTGGGGGTATAGCTCAGTGGCATAAGCGCTTGCCTGGCAAGCGCAAGGTCCTGAGTTCGATCCCTGGTACCGGAAAAAAAAAAAAAAAGAAAATACATGAAAAATGCTACCAATGCTGGGGATACAGCTCAGTGGAATAAGAGCTTGCCTAGCAAGCGCAGGGTCCTGAGTTCGATCCCCAGTAACGCAAAAAAAAAAAAAAAAGAAAGAAAAAAGAAAAATGCTACCACTTATTGAACTAGAGGACAATGGATGATTTTTTTTCTTTGTCTTTTCTTTTTTGAGACAGGGTCTTGCTGTGCAGTTCATTCAGGCTGGCCTTGAGCTCACTTTGTAGCCCATGCTGGTCTTGAACTCACAACGATCCTCCTGCCTCAGCCTCCCAAGTGCTGGGATTACAGGCGTGCACCACCATGCCCAGATGGATGATTTTTGTGTGTGTGCAGTACCTTTCTAATGAATGAATAAGTTAATAGAGTCTAGAAGTGGCTATTACAGTCTCTCCAGGGAAGCTGTCATGTCTATGAGTAGGTTCCTATATTATAGGACAAAGGTGCATTTACAGAAAGAATGTTCTCCACATACCTCCAGGAAAGCCATGGCCACGTCATCCTCTTGGAGGAGGTCCCCGTATATGGAAGCCCACTGAAGAACCAGGCGGATGACTCGTCTCTTATTGTTGAGGGCATAATCCAATTTCTCCTGCTCTGTACCTTGAGAAGGCTGGGCGTGGTAGGTGCCAAGGAGTCAAGGAAGACAATTAACCATTTCAAACTCATTGCACTATGTTACTTAAAAAGGCAGAGTAACAGCCCTCAGCTTCAGAATGGAGTTGCTCCCTTAGGCCATCGAGAAAAATGTTACATAAAGCATCTGTACCAAACATATAGAACCTTTGTTAGCTCCTGCTCATTTTGACCTTAGAGTTGTCCAAGGAGTTAAACCTCACGTGGACTTGTGTTGATGAGGGTTCTTGGTGTGTCTAGTTTCAACTCTATTTTTTCCCTATGTTCTGCCTTGCCTATCACCTGTTAGGGTAGTAATGTCACCTGGCCATCTCTTTTCAGTTCCCATAATTCTTCCCACATCTCTCTAATCTCCCTCATTGCACACATTTCAGTTAAACATTTCTGGGTGGGCACCCAGTTCTGCCAGGACTCTGGCTCATATAGAATGTATATATGGGCTAGGAAAGCTGGAGGTAGGAAAACCCACTATGTGTTAGGAAGAGGAAAGGTTCCTGCTGAGTCAGTCCTCTGGTGAAGACTCAGATACTCTTTAATCATACTTCTCTTGCCTAAAACCACAACCTATTCTATTGTCAACTTGTGCATTTATGGCCAGATAGCCAATTTAATCCCGAGGTTTGATATGAAGTATTAATTTGTCTTGTATTCTACGTCATGTGCAATGGCATTCACCTGGAAATTTGTTAACAGAACAAATACTTAGTTGAATGCCTACTCGGTACCGAGAGTAAAGGGCCCTGTTCTCAGCTTACACTCCTGTACAGATTACAGTAGGGAGAACATGATGGGTCATCAAGAAGCATTTTAGTTTAGACATACCATTTCATTTGTGGTGGCTTACAAGTAGTTCATATTGTACAAAACTACTTCATAAAACAACTCAACATTTACAACTTACATTGTGGCTTGCACACGAAGTTCCCCAGTTGGGCTCTGTTTTAGAGTTTTATGATGAAAGTGGCATTTCCTTTTCAAAGCAACACAAAGGGAGCATAGAAGGCCGACCTGACATTATGAGAGTGCAGAGCTGGTTCTGAGTCTGAGTCTCCTGATTCCAGCTAGTTTCGTTCCATTGCACAACACTCCCACGCTGCAAGACGGTCCGTGTCTTAGCTCACTGCCGTGACTTAAAAGGCACCATAGAAAGCTGCTCTGTGGTAGTGCTGTGCTTGAGAGCTAAACCAGTAAAGGGCCTTTTCTGAAAGAACTATAAATAATCATGATCAAGGTAAATGACAGAACCTTAAAGCAAAGGTTTACTGCATGTAAATGGGTTGCAAAATGGCTTTCATAAATTGAACACGAGATTCATAAAAAAGAAAATTGCTCAACCTGTATTGCTACAATTCTCTCTGAGCTTACAATAAAAAAGGAAGGAAGATCATTTTATGTGAAAATTATTTCTTTTCTGATTAACCCTTTGGTCTCTTGCTTGTATGCATCCATCACTCAGTTCTTCTCTCTAAAGCACTGCCATTCTGGGTGTAACATTTTATGACCATTTTTGAATGGCAGGTACAACCTCTGTCAGATACATAGTAAATGCCAATGAAGTATGTCTGATTGACTGAAACACAGGTACTGGTTTCCACACTAGTTGGAGGATTGGGGCTTGTGTCCTTTGGTTGCTGCCTTGTACAGGGTCTTAAGTGAGTCATTTAACAGGTGTAGATTGCCATTTACTCACTGTGGAATGGGGAGTGTGAGAATTTGCAATCTCTCTCTCAGCTGTCATATTTAGTAACATGAAAGCAAAGATATCCAAATGTTTTACAAGTACTTGGACAAAGAAATCACTCAAACTGAATCACAATTAATAATTACGAGACGGCTTTGAGAAAGGCACAGGCCTAATTGTGAGTGATACAGCGGACACGGTTCCCGTCTACCCAGATAGCACTCTTCCTACTGTTGCCACACCCGCCATCCCACACAATGGCGACAGTGCCTAGAGATTGGCACTTGGGTTCATGAAACTGCTAAGCATAACTGCATTTGGGAAGCAAAAATTCTAATGGGAAAGACATTCTTTTTCTTCTCTTTTTTCTTTCTCTCTCCTTCCCTCCTTCCTTCCTTTCTTCTGAATTTCAGGTTTCCTAGTGCTCACCCAGCAAGCAGGGTTCCTATGTCAGGGCTGAGTGCCCCGTTCCCGATGAGTGGCCCCACAGCCTCCTGGGAAACAAGATTGACCAATGCCAGACACTAGGAGGGGCTTTCTCCCTTTTCTCATGAAAGTTATGGATTTTTGCCTCTGGGAAAATAAACAGAACGATTTATTTCAGAAAGTCTTGCCTCTTCCCTTACAGATGTTTATTTACTAAACTGAGGTGGGGGCAATACTATTTTTATAGCTGAATCAGCATGTGCTCAATGCTTCTGCCCTTCCAGAGGCAACATACTGTTCTCTTCCTGAGAATTCTGTTGAATCAGATTCTTAAGGACCTGGAGAAGACTTTATGTGTAATTTATTGTGTCTGAAATGGGTCCAGGGAGGTCCTGGGGCTCCTATTCCCACAATAATCTCCCTAGGCTTTTAGAAGATCTATGGTTAAAGGTTTATCAGAGAATCTACAATTATGAACCAAATCAAGATATTAAATACAATTAAATTAGAATTCTAAATACGATTGTACTTTAAATATAATTTAAAGCTCATAACAGTTTAAGACACCAAACTCATCACAGACCACAGAGCTGGTGAATCAGAGAATCATGTTTTGGTGTTTCTACTTGCTGTTGCAATATTAATTTCTTTATTTTAATATATATTTTGTAGCAGTCAGGAGATTTAAAAGTTTGCTGGGTAACAAAGAAATTCCTCTGAGATGGAGAAAAATTAATACCATGCCAGAAAATCCTCCAAGCAGACAAGGCATGGAGAAAACCCCGAGGGTCAGGGGGGCCTGGAATTGCTGTTGTCTGCACGGGACCCCTGCTACTGCTTGCACCAGCTGGCTCACATCTCATGTCAAGCAGTAAATTTCTGGCTTGCTATGATTAACCAAATATTCAAATCCAATTGAGTTTCTCTTCTAACAAAGATTCCTCACCACCCAGCAACATTACATCAGAATCCTTAACGGCATCAACTGATTTTAAAGACACTGTGAATCTCTGCATTTTCTGGCCAAAGCCTGCGCACAGAGAAACATCTAAAAAAATCTTAAATGTTTGTTGATTTCTTACCTTTAACAACTTAGTCATACACTTTGCAATGCTACTTTTCTTAAAAACAAAACAAAACAACAACAATAAAAACTTCAACAAGATCACAGCTTTGTAAAACCTTTACCAAAATTATCTGAACTCTTATTTTGTCAAAATGTCAAATAGAGACCATAGGTTCGTTCTAAGTAAGTTCTGGAAGGATTCAATGTCACCAGGTACAATGACAAATACCAATACCAAATCATCTGGCATGTCCTTTAAAAAGAACCTCATGTCATTGGGTATATAACCCAAAGGATGACAAGCTTTCTGATGACTGTCATACAGAGCTGGACCAGCTCACTGGGCCTCATGTCCTTCGGCAGAGGACAGATGGGATCTGTGTTGCGTGCGGTGCCAGGGCTGAGAGCAGAAGAGATGAAGGCCACAATGCGGGCTATAGTCCTCCTACCCTGCCACCAGCAGGCTTAATATTCCATTGAGTCATTTTCCTCATGCCAGCTCTGCCTTTCAAACATTGTAATTATTTCATATATTTTTACCTAGTTATTATCTTACTCACCACAGGCACCTGTAATTTTTCTGTATTTTTTAACTGCTCATTTACTTATCCTTAATTCAGCTAATAATGGTTCCGTGTATTAAAATTATCACAGGGAAAGTAAGTGAAAACCTCCTAGGATGTAGAGGCAGTAGATTCATTACAGCCTACAACAGGGAATAAAACATTATGTATACTTTTTGCGGTAAGTACATGCTAATTATGCAGCTATTTATAAAACACTTATCAATATTCAAACTGATACTCTTCAATGTTGTTGTTTTTGAAAACCCTGCTTTGCATACAAGATCTCTGCTTGTAGCTGAAAACAAAAACTTTGGGGGTCATCTGCCCACTGATGAGACAAAGCTGTTGCACAGTCTTTTCATTATGCCAGATTCTTCTCATGACGGTACAATAACAATGGTAATATTTATGTGGAACTTCAAGGTCTATAATGTACTTCCACACACATAACCTCAATGGCTCTTCAAGACAGCCCAGTGAGTGGGTAGGGCAAGTGTAATTACCCCGTTACACACACAGGGTTCGCAGAGGTTAAGGATAACTGCTGAGTAATGCAGCTTGGGAGATGTAGGCCTTAAGCAAAGATCTGATTTTAGAGCTTTTGCTTTCCCCACTAGAACCAGGAGCCCCTTTACTATCTGCTTGTCTTTGTGCAAGAGCCCAACACCCTGATCACCAACCACTGGGGTCTAGTTTTCCTTTGAATGCAAGTTCAAGTTCTCAAATGCAAGATCTAGATAGACCCCTTAGGTTCATATCCTGGTTTCCCACTTAGAAGCTCTGCAGTCCTTGGCAAGGCCATCGCCTGTTCAGAGCCTTGATTTCCTCTTCAGTCGGCTTCATAGCATCATTGGTTAAGGATGAAATGAGATAACACAGGTAATGCATGTGGAGCTAGGTTTGCAAGAACATTCAGTAAACCTTAGCAATAGGCACTATTACCAACCGTCCTCTGGAAATCTCCAAAAATATTTACAACAGACTTTTGTAGAATTTTCCTGATACTTGGCATTAAATGCTGGGATGCTATTGAGACCCACACACGCTGTTCCTGTGTTAGTGTACATCCCCTAACTCTGAGCTCACAGGCGCAGCTTCGTGCTGTCAATTTCTTGAATATTTTCCCCCACTGACCTACACAATTCCCTGTGTTTTTAGAAATCTCTAGTTCTTCAAATTCCCCTTTGAAGTTTCCAAGCAGGGACCTGTGCCTAGAATAGAGCAGCTAAGGCATGGCCCAATTCAGACATTGCCTGAATTTAATTTAATTTTCTATCAACATTTATTAGCTGTATAAATTGGAGAAATTAATTAGCTGCTCAAACTTACTTTCCTGACTATAAAATAACCCACAGCATTAAAAGAGTACGTACCTCACAGCACTGCTATGAGGTTGCAAACATGTATATGAATACTTTGCAGAATATCTGATAAGGTGGTTCATTTTCCTCCAAGTAGCGCATCATGTTTATATCATCACCAAATCAAGTCTCTTTTATTGGAAATAAATTATTGGCTTGCATATCTGCAGAAGTAAATTGCTTTCATAGCAGCATGTGGGTCAAATACTGTTCAGGATCAAATGGGAAATACAATGGCAAGCTTTCACTTCAATCAAATTTCGCCGAAAGATTTTTTTTAAAGAAATCTGAAGAAGGTTCCTAAAATGTTGGCTTCATCTAAAGAATATGAACCTACTGCTTTCTTGTAAATCTTTCATCTATTAGAAAAGCAAATTTTGATTTATATTCCTCTCTGAGAACCCAGGTCAATTTATCAAGGCAACCTCTCCAGATCAGTGTCACAGAGCTATGAATGAAGGGGATCCTATCTTTCCAGGAAGGGAAGCTGTCATGCTTATGACAGCTGTTTAGGGACAAAATAAATATGAGTTCGTTTTTAGCTAAAACATAGTGCAAATCCATATTCTATTTTTCTTTTTAATTCAGGAAGCTAATTATTTCCATACTGAGAACATAAAATTTATGTTGAAAACTAAACCAAAAAAAATTAGTGTGCCAATAGAAAACATTCAAGCAAAATTATTTAAATTTGTAAGTTTAAATATGAACCACTTATCACTTAAGATTCTTTAAGCTGTAGTAAGAATCTGCCTTAAGCAATAAAGATCTATATTCATTGACATAAACACAAACACCTACTAGCAGGATAAGTTTCAGAACTGGTCCTGATGCTTGTGATGTCATCACAGATCCCTCTTTTTAATGATTGTTGATTCATGTCAGCTTTATCCCAGGCTTCATGCCTCTCATGGTTGCAGGATAGGTGTTGCTAGCAATTGGAGTTAAGGCTTCCTATTTTCTGTCTTAAATGTTGAAAGTGTTTTCACTCAGAGGCCCAGGATGTCTCTTTCTGAATGCCCCTGCCTCAGTTTACCTTGGGCCTGCAATTTGAAAACTGTTTGTTGGTAAGGACAGCCAATTGCTATGAGTGGCCAAGCCAACCCCCTAAGTGCACATGCTAGGAGGTCAACCACAACATGCACGGTAAACCACAGTCCCACGAGATCTACATGGAGTGCCTCCAAACATCTGCCAGGATACGCAGAAGCTTAGGTAGCTTGTACACATACAAAGAAGAAGATGGCAGAATTTAATTATAAAGCAGAAAATTCAGATGATAGGAGAGCAGTTTGGCAATAAACACCCAAAGCAAGGCATTCCAGAATTTATTCCAGAATTCTAAAATGTTTTTCATGAAATTACTAATAATAGTGAGATACAGGTGCATTATTCTCTGGGTTTTTTTAATGGTAATTGACCATTTTGTAATATTTTATTTTTAAGGATAACAAAATTGTTTATATTTAGAAAAACTATATGGAGAGGTATTAATGGCACAGAAAAAGATTCATAAAACTCTGTTTAGTGAAAGGAATACAAAACTATGTACCATGTGTATATACCTAATACCTACACACACACATATGTGATAGAAGGCTACACAGCAAAATGTTAACCATGGTTATAGTTGGAAGTGACAGGGCTTTATATATCGGTGGTTTTAATTTTCTTTTAAAGACTAACAGAAAACTGAATTGAATTTTAAATACAGATTTTTAAAAAGGTTAGAGGCTGAAGATGACAAGTGTAGAAGTTGAAAAAATATGATTTTAAAACTCATTATAAAGCACTTGTATTCAACTGGTCAAACCACGTCCAATGTGTACCTAATGAATGGAGAGTCTCTCTCATTAGCACATAAAAGGCCCGATACGTTAATGTTCAACTCAGTTTCACCTTCTTTCTCCATACTAAAAGCAAAATTGAAAGAGACCTACCATGTGGACTGAGGACAGAAATAGGTGTCACTAGCTCAGGGCTCAAATCTTTTCTGCACTAGTAATTACCTTTCTCCGAGCAAATCATAATTTTTCATTACCCTGGTTTACTGATTTGGAAAAAGAGCAGTGAAAAGTACTGACCTCTTCACAGGGCTGCTGTGCAAAGTCAGAGATGTTAAAGGCTTTGACAACACTCAGCCACACAGAGTGGCCCACGTTTAAGTATCTTACTGTCCCTGTACCCCACGTGAAGAACAGGGGTTAATTCACTTGGCCAGTTCCACGTCCTGCACCCCTGCCGTGGGGGCTGCCAAGCAGGGGATGCACATGTGCCCTTTCCGTCTGGTCTTCATCCCTTACCCTACTCCCTCTCCTTTTCCTGGCATGCAGTCTCTGTGACCATGTAGCCAAGCACTCTGCCTTTGGTTGACCAAGAGGTCAGTGGTGACCAAAGCCAGGCCAACTAGGGCCTCCTCCACAAGGATTGGTGTGAAGAGAAGGCCCATGAGTATGGAGTGAATCTGCCCCAACAGCCAGCTCTTCTGTCCCTCCCCACGAGGCCACTTCCTAAGGCCTGGGATCTCCATGGACTCCCCTAGCTCTCAGAGTTGTCCCATTGTCTTTTAATGAATCCTGTTATTCCTTAGGCTTAGTCAGAGATGATTAGTGTTACTTATGGCCAGAAAAGCATAGCCTTATAAGAAACCCAAATATAGGTAGTAAAAGGAACCCGTACACCATCTCCCTGAGTGGCAGGAGGCTGAGCTCTCAGCGTGACACAGAAGCACTTACACTCACACAACTGTGGGGATAGAACTCTTCTCTTTGCCTCCAGGCAGCAGGACAGTGCCTGGCCACCTGTAATAGCCTCCCTCCCTGCAACACCACAGCGACTCAGGCCTGAGGCTTCGGACCCTAATACTTAAGGACTAGACTTGTGCTATCAAATGTGGTGGTCACTGGCCTCATGTGGCTTTTAAATTTAAATGAATAAAATGAAAAATTTAGTTTCTCTCAGTACCAATTTTAAGCGACTGGCTACTGAGCCACTAGCACAGATATAAAACATTCCCATTACTGCCTATTTGACAGTGTTGGCTGGGTTAGTCCGTAGGCCCAGAGTCCCCTTCTCTATTGTCTCTGCTGGACTGACCTGCAGATAGAACCCTGCATGGGCCCGCTGTGATGACCCTGTGCTCTGCAAGTGAATATGCAAAACAGGCCCCCTAAGAGCCTTGCACTTAGGGGAAACTATTAAAACTGTCACATACATATTTTTAGGAATGCGTGCAGAAAATCACTGAGAATCTTTAGGATGGATAGAAGTTGTACAAGGTACTTTATTTGGTTTCAACAAATTAGGCCTGCTTTGGTTCAGCCACCTGAAGCAGAGAAGCATGCATCATGCAAAATATAGTCAAGAGATGTTCTTAAACTCTAATTAAAGGGTATAGACTCATTACAAAGTTAAATAAGCTTTTAAATAGGTAAGTTGTAAAGAGAAAAAAAAAAAAAGACAAACTCTGGGCTTGGAATCCTAAGGCCCAGATGACTCTGCCACTTGCCTCGGGCAGGCCAGTCCATTTTGGGGAGGGGAGTTTCAGGGCCCACACTTGTAAAATAAAGCTAATCCTAACCCAAGAGAATCCTGAAAGGATAAAGCAGTATGGCACAGGTCAGTGCTCTCTGCGGCTCGACACACAGAGCTGATTCAAAATAGAATCGCTGAACAGAATCTAAGCTCTCACAGGACCAGGTGTGAAGGGGTAGTCTGAGGGTACCAGGTGGTACAGCTTGTACCCAGCTGTCCTAGATCTCCTCAGTCTCCTGAGAAAGGGATTAGGACCGGCTATCCTGGGTCTTCTGTGACCGAGGCTATAGTTAGTTTTCTTGTCTTGCCCTCTACCCACCCAGGCCAGTATCCCCACTCTTCCCATCTGGCAGGGCCTGGGCCTTCCCTCCAGGAGCTGCTATTTTAAAAACAGAAGTTAGTGATCTGAATGTCCTCCATCAACTCTTTAAGGAGAGCAAACTAATAAATGAAGAGATCAGAATCTGTACAAAACCACAAGGTTAGTGTGTAGGGCTTTGAGTTGTAAAGATGATACGATCTGGCCCGCTTGATTCTCACTTTATCTTGGTTTCGTCCTAGGCTTACCCACACGCTAACCACTGAAAAAAGGGAAGTCTGAACTCAGCGGTGGTTTTTATTTTTCCTTCCAACAAGTCTCCAAGGTCTAATAATGATCACCATGTATGGAGGTAAGAGAGAGCAGAGAGAGCCTGAATGTGTTAATTTTACTTGAGAAAAACTGACGATGAGCCAGAAAGAATATATAATATATGTAAGACTCATTAAGCTGTCATTACTTGGAAAGATAGTTTCCAGGCAAATAAACACCCAAATCTCATGCTTGCAGCTCCCTCTGAGTAATACATTCATCTCAAATCTCCCATCCTCATACATTCTGTTGCCTTCAAAGAGAATTATGGGTGAGCAAGAAAATGAGAATCAGGTAGGGTAATTATAATTCTGAAAAAGGAAAGACACACCAACACTGATTGGATTGCTCCAAAAGAAAGAAACAGAGACATTCTCCTTCAATACATTTAGCTGCTCAAAAAGGCCAAAGTATTTTGGATCTAACATTTTTGATGCTTTAAAAATAAAACAGAATTTTAAAATATACTTTCATGTGGTCCCCAAAGATGAGGGTGAAACTCATGCATAATATTCACTTCTTCTGTTCCACCTATGTTTTCTGAATGCTCTCTCAGTGCCAGACACTGTCCACGGATTGGTCAATTCCAGACACTATTGAAAAGCGGCCTCCAAGGAAACTCAAGCTAGAGGAACTGCCAGAATTTTAAGTTTTTGTATTTATAAGTCAGTGCGACAATAATGAAAAATATCAACAAACAAACAAATGTTGGTATCTGGAAGTGAAGAGGTGCTAGAGTAGGATGAATGTGAAAGTTAGTTCACACTGGTACCCTGTATTTATCTCACCAGGTTAGCAACCTGGTTAATACCATGCTTAGGACAAGAACAAGAACAGCACGGTCCATCTTGCAGGTAGCCATCAGAGGCATGGAGTCTTCCTTCAAGGTCAGGAAGCTGACCCTAACAATACTCCCAGATTCTGCACTCCAGCCCTTTCTAGTTGTCCTCCTGGACATGCATAGTTCTTGCCAATGTCATCTTTCCCAGTGTGATGGTTTGCATAGAGTTTGTCCCCTCTGAAGCTCATGTTCAAATGTGATTCCTAACATAAAGGTGGTGGAAACCCAAAGAGGTGATTAGGTCATGGGGGTAATACCCTCATGAACGGATTAATGTCGCTCTCTGTGGGACCGGGTTAGTTCTCATGGGAGTCAGAGAGTTCTTGTTCTCTCAGGGTTGGGTGAGTTTCTGTAAGAACCAGTCATTATTAAGGAGATTGCTGTTTGTGTTTTGACCCTTCCACACGTGCCTGTTTGCCCTTCTGACTTCTGCCATGTGATGACATGGAGCAGGGCTCCTGCCAGATGTGGCTGCCCAGTCCTGGACTGCTAGCCTCCAGAACCACCAGCTAAGTAAGCTTCTTTTCTTATAAACTTCCATCTCAGGTATTCTGTTATAGCAACAGAAGATGAGGTAAGCTGGTTCATACTTCTCCACACAGGTAATAAGCCGGAAACCCTTAAATATGGCAAGGCTGACCTCTGCCGGGAGAGCTAGAGCCTGCACAGGGGAAAATGGCGATATTTCAGCCTCTGAACAGTGCAAAACACAACGCTGCCCAGGCCAGGAACTCCCTGCAGAGGGCAAAGTGAGGTACACACTGGCTGCATTCACTGCAGAGCAGGCACTTACCACAACCAAAGGATATTGGGCCACCAGGGCAGGGCACAGCTGGGCATTTGGCATAAACACACAGTGCAGCATAGTGAAGTCATTTAAAACGGAATCTGGAGAGAGGAAAAAGTAGAAAAGGAAATCAGGTTCTTGTGGAATCTCTAGGACAGTAAAAGGATTCATTTGCTCCTGGCCATTGGTTCTCATTCTCATGATTTTGCTGAACACAGAAGCACTTCATATGAAAATAATAATGTTGACGGAGCTTGAGATCAAAAATCAAATTCCTAGGATGCTGGACAAAAGTATACTATTTTAAAAAGAGACAGCTTTCGACCATAAAGCATGTGTGTGTGTGTAGTGCTGGGACTGAACTCAGGGCCACATGCATGCTGGCAAGCACACTACCACTGAATTATACCTCCAGCCCCAATTTAAAATACGTACAATTAAACAGTCACGTGGGGGCAGTATCATATTCACAGAATCAATGCCTTGTCATTTCCTTTGTTTATTTTACACCATATATTTTTTTTTTTGGTACCAGGAATCGAACTCATGACCAAGTGCTTGCCAGGCAGGTTCTGTGCCACTGAGCTCTATCCCCGGCCCTTATACCATAGTTTTTAAAAAAAATATCTTTTTCTCCTTCCTATTTCCAGAAGGAACAGTCAGAGGTAAGAAAGTGACAGGATCATAGAAAAAGGAGGTAGGGAAAGCAGAGAAAATTGATGAGCAGGGGGCAGAAGGGAAGCAGCAAAAGCAGACACGCCTGTAAGTAGCACTGGAGGAGAACAAAAGCTAGCCAACAGGTGAAAGCGATGCCTGGACCACACTTGAAGCTATCTTGCAAGAAGGCGAGAGTGGGGCATCGCAAGGGAAAAAAGGCACTTGCTTCCTGAAGATAAGCTTTGTCTGTCTCATCTTGAATTTGGTGCAGGTTAAGACCATGCCACCCAGCTAGGATTGACAGGAAAGGAGATGGAGGACAAATCCAGAAGGCCCAGGTGTATGCTTCCTGGAAGCTAGAGCTCAAGATGTCCTTGGATTTTCATTCAGAAAACGGACTACACTGGTGAAGACATGAAACTTTTCAAGTAAAAAATGGTGAAAATGTGTAAATTTACCTCTATACATTGGATTTCTAATGTTTGTGTCTTTCGTCTACTTCTATTGGTGAAGTTTGAATCAGTGGCTGAAAGTTTAACTATCCTGCTCATTCAAACATGCTGTGATCTCAGCTGTCATCGCTAGGTGCGCTGCCACTCCAGTCCTACCATACTGGACCACACAGAAGCAGAGAAGGTGCCAGGCAGCAGATGCATGGAGCTTTCTTTTAAATCACAAAAGGATGTGGCTCGTCTGTGTTTAATATCTAGAGTCACCTTTTCATGTTTTATGTACTCTGCAAGGATAGGAGAAGTAATGCTTGCATATATGCCACCCAAGCTCGGTATCTCTTTAAGATGATTCACTTTTGTGGTGCTGGGGGTGGAACTCAGGATCTTTTACATGCTAGCTATGTACTCTATGACTAAGCTATACCTCCAGCCCTATAATAATTTAAAATTTTCCAACTCAGAGAGTTGACTTGGGTGTTGCAAGGCAGGTAGCTGGTCGCTTGGCATGGCCAGCCGTCCAGCACTGACCACACTGTTTGCTTGTTCTCTACTCACCCGGAGTGACTCTCGAGGATGTGTTTAGAACAATCATGTTCTACTCAAAAATGATCCTACTCAGTGACTAATGTTGGCCATAGAGGCTGAAAGTCTAGGAAGCTAATAGGTCTTAAGGAGAAAAACTTATATTTTGGTAAATTAAGAAAATGCACTACCATATCCAGAAGTTGAAAGCCTAGGAAATCATGATGTAAACAAGTTTCACTATGACTCTGACGTTTCTCACTGTATTGTAGACCCCTAAATGTCACAGGGTTTCTATTCTATTATACTCATGTTCCAGGTACTGTATCTATACTAGAATTGTTCTGTTCAGCATAGCAGTGAACATATTAGTTTTAGTATCTTTGATTTATGAGGGAAGACATTGATTTATTCCCTATTTCCAAGCCATGAACATTACTTGTAAGACAAAAACAATCAGAAAGCTGTGGGGAATGAAGTTTGATACTAATTGTGTTAGCCTGGCCTCTAGCGTCAGAGTGGAAAGATCAGGAATCACACCGTAGATGCCAGCCATAGAACACACTGATCTGTAGGCTCCACTTCCTTTTCAGAATCAATCAATTATATTTCCTTCTCACGGGCATAAAGATCTTGTATGCCTTTTCTTAGATGCTATAGTCTCTTCATGCGCCAAAAATCTTACCTTGGGGACAGTACTCATTGAGAGAAGGCTTAGATTCTTGCATTGTGCAATCACATATCCTGGGCAAACAATAACCCAGGAGAAAAATCAACTGCATTTTTCCTGACCTAAAGTTCTGGAAATTTGTTTATTCGAGGTTGTATGTGCCTCTTGGAAGAAATCTCTGCCTAACTGGTCCTTCCATTGTTTTTCTACCCTAAGTACAGAGTAGCCTTTCCCCAACAAAGCTCTTACCGCAGTCTTCCTGATCAGACATCTTCAACTTCTCCCCGGTGCCTTGTTTTGTATTTAAGGCCCTATACGATCAGTACCCAACTTGTTGACCTTACCTTCCTTTTTGTGCTTGGGTATATGAGGGTGCAGCAAATACCAAGCTGCCAGCTACTCCTTGCTTGTTTCTGTGTCAGCACTAATAACATCCTTTAGTAGGGAAGGTTCAGTCCCACCTAGTTACTACTCACCAACTTTCTTTCCGGGCTACTTAAAGGCTGTACTCTCCATGACACTTTCCCAGGTTCCCTTGGCCAGTCTGTACTTCTGAAGCACTGACCACTTTGTACCTTCTATTCAAGTTATTTACATATTTCATCACGGTCTGTAGCAGATCATGCTTCCTGAGCAAAAGAGGGTAACTCTTGTTCATTCTGCCTAATCCATGGCATCCAACTGAGTGAGCTGAAAATAAGGTGCCCCAAGCCAGTATCTTAAAGGAGAGGTTTATTTTCAGTCCACAGCTGGGTGAAGGGCACAGCGGAAGAAAAGCTGCTCATAGCATGGCCAGGAAGCACAGGTGGAAAGGAGCGAGGGAGGGAGACATACCCTCCCGCGGTGACGCACCTCCTCTGGCGAGGCTCCACCTTCTAAGAGCACAGAGCACACAGCTGCTGAACTCACCAGAGAATGACTCCACCGATGGGTACAGCGCCCCACGATCCAGGCATCTTCCACGGCATTGCCTGTGAGCACCCGAGCCTTATGGGGGACATTCCTGATCTACAGCGTAGCAGCCAATTGGCTTTCCCTCTCCAGTTCATTTGTTCCTTAAAAAACCCCTCTGATAACCAAATTATAAAATGAGAAACTGGAAGCAGAGAGAGGTAGGGACAGACCCTTTATCAGAGTCCTCAGTTCCTACAGTTCCTACTTTCACCTTCTCCTTGGACTTCCAGTCTCCAGGGTTCTGGGAAAATCAAATGTTATCATTTGAGCTGCCCAGTGTGTAGAACTCTGTTATAGTAGCTGTAGCAAACCCACGTAGGTGGTGTTTAGTTACACTCTGGACCAAGAGTCTACACTGCAAAGAGAATCATTTTTTTCTCATTTGGAGCAAGGCTTATCCATACCCTTTCTGTAGGTAATTGCAAATGTCCTGTGGTCATAGAAACAGTTTTACACGAACCTAATCAATGCCACTGGAGGGTAGCATAGAATGATAAAATAGGAGATGCCTATGGAAAGCTACTTCGGACACGTATGAATGGAACTGAGGCGTCTGGGAGGAGAGCTAGGCTTGGGGAGAAAGGGGGAGAAGGCAGAAGCACTGCTCTCTGTATAAACCACTCAGGGTGCTCTTCAATGCCAACACATAACACACTTCTTTTTTTTCTTAACCCACTTCTAAAGCAGCCTTGACACACATGTAGAGAGTGATGTCAGAATTTTCTTCAGTGTTATGCATGGATCTAGTGGGCATACAAAACCGTACAGTGTGCATACCTGTTGCTTCGTTTAAAGCTGGCTCAAGGCGAATTGTTTCTAGAAAATGTTCTAAAATTTTTTCAGGTGTTCCTGACATCACAGTATACCTGGATAAGAAATAAAAATGTCATTAGTTTTCAAAAGGGGCAATCATTAGTAAAACACTTTTAAAAGTTTTTGTTGTTGTTATGATTTAACTTGAGACCCCAGGGAGCCTTACAGTTATACTTATGGAAAATACACCCCTCGTGGTAAGAAAGATCATGCACCTTGTCCGATTCACACAATAGGAAAACCACCTATTGAAGTAGTTACTAAAAACACTGTCCTTTTTTCCCTACATGGAACCGAAGTAAACGTCTTGGAGAGGAGCGCCAGCAGTCTGGAAACTAAGAAGCTTCAGCCTTGTTCCAAAGGGGAATGAAAAGGAACATATAAATCCTGGGCGGTGCAGGCTGATGAGGGGACCGGCAGTGAACTTGTATCCATATATGGGTTACTCGTAGCAAAATTTAAATCTCTTACTGGATCCCCCTGCCTATTTCTGGAATGCACTGTCTTTCCCAACTGTACACTGGTATGTGCCTTGGAAATACAGCTAATAGTAAAACAAGAGAAAAGAAAACAAAATTCCAAACATCAATGAAGAAACATACCAACTCCAGGGGCATCATAAATAGAAAATAGATAAGCAGTTGAAAATGTATATAATTTATTTAAATGTCAAATGCAAAATATTGGGGAGTGCATTAGCTATTATTTCAAGAGATCCAACCAGAGTGCTCTCCAATCAGCATGGGAAGATTTATTTTTTAAACTGAATGCGGATTGTTTCAGTCATGGTCAAGATGGTGAGGAACAGTAAGTGAGAGTGACAGGCAAAACACATTAAGATGATCTTGGTGTTTCTCTCCAAAACTCAAGACTTTGCTTTTCTGCTCGGCATTTCAATGAAGGCAAAATGACAGCTAAGAAAAGTAACAATGAAAAGAACATTCTCATCTGCTCAGAAAGCAGCGCCAGAGTTCAGCTCTGGGAGACAGCAGCTTCCCTTGCCTGTCGAGATCTTGCAGGAAGAGTTGGAGGTTCCCGGAATATCTTTAGCATGTGAAATCTCAGGGTCATAACCTCCTACCTTATGGGTTCATGTGCACCCTTGTGCGTGTGGAAGCAGACCACGAGTGGAGTGAGCCCGGGACTGAGAAACAAATGCAATGTAAGAAAGGGAGCTGGCTGGGAGCGAGAATGATCCTGTGAGTGCGCTGAACCAGAGGGAACCTGGAGTTAAATCCTTGGGGAAACCTGGCTTTGGAACGTCAGAAGAGGGACTTCCTAGAAAAAATAATCGTTATTTCAAAAGCATGGCCCCTTTCTCGAAGCAAGTAAGGTAGAAGACAGTGTTCGTGCTTGTTATAGAAAACGAACACTGGACGAAAGGGCAGGGTGTATCTACAAATGCCTATGGACGCTTCCATGGAGATGATTTCTCAGAAACATCAGTCCTTCCTGGAATTTGGTAATAGCGCGTCCCCAGGTGGCTGCAAGAGAAGCAGCATCTGGTCACATGACACGAAATGGCGGAGGAGAGAGTGTTATACATCCGAGCGATGATTACCGCGCCCCAGACAAGGTGGGCACTGAGTAAGATTTACATACTTATCCCTGTTGGTTAAATATTAGCCCCCTCGTACAGAGGGAGAAACTGCTCAACAAAGGGAGCTGTGAGCCCGTCTGTCTCACTTGTGAGAGCTGGTGTATTTTGAGGAACTTTTCTTCCCATACAAAGATACACCAGAGGTTGCTGCCTGGTCTAGCCTGGAGCTCGCCCTAAACAGGAAATTTTCCACGTAATTAAAAACTTTCCTCTCAAAAGGACCTTTTCTGTTTGTTTCATTTTGAAAGGAATTCTTATTTACGTAGGTGTATAAATACATTACTTAACATGAAAACTGCATGAAAAGGAAAAAGTATTCTTTCACATGGCTTCAGTGAAGCTACTGCTAGTAATTTACCAATGCGGCATCAGTTTGAAATTTGTTGTCAAAAGTGTGATTCGGATAGCAGGTTGAGTTCATATTCTCATGTTCCTTGTTTGGACATCTCTTGAGTTATCACTTCTGGTTAAACCATGCACCCTCTCTCCCCACTAAGGAGAGAGTAGCCTCTATAAGCTTTGCCTGCCTGGCCAGTTGGCCACTCTGCAGGCTCTTTATTTGGTACAAGAGACGCCCTCTAGTGGCTGTTTTAGCCCAGTCTCTGAGATTCCAAGTCTGTTTTTTTTTCCTTTTCCTTTTCCTTTTCCTTTTCCTTTTCCTTTTCCTTTTCCTTTTTCTTTTTCTTTTTCTTTTTCTTTTCTTCTTTTTTCTTTATTTTTCCAAGTCTGTTAGGGTGTTGACATTTTCTGAGGACTGGGAACCCTGAAGAGGGACAGCCTGGAAACTTCTGGCAGACACAGTCACCTGTGATCTTGGGGCTGTGGGTTTGGCTAAAACCCCATATTAAAGTTTTATTTCATGCACTCCCAGGCAGCTTACTGCTTATCCTCTGCTTCAGTGAGGTCACGGCCACTTGAGGCCAGACAGCGGGGATCTTGTTGGATTACTGCCAGAAGGAGTTCAAGTTAAAGGCACATCCCCAGTGGGTCGTGCTGTACGAGCTGGGAGGTTTTAAACCTATAATGGAAAAAATCTTCTCCCAACACCACGTTTGTAAATGTGGATACTTTTATCTGCATTTGGAACAAAAAAGGCCAGTGGTAGGAGAATGGAAAGAAACTATTTTTCTGCACACAAGATGAAGTTCAGCAATGGGAAAATAAGGAAAAAAATAATGCAATAACTAAAACAGTTACAGTTGTTTCAAATTCTTTCTTACTAAACCCACATAACCTCAGAGCAAGGGGGAGATCAGTGATGACCAAAGTTTTATCCCTCACGACAAACAGTCTTTTCACGTCACACTCAGAGTTGAGTGCCTGGCAGAGGTTGAAAGTTTCAACATAAACTCTTCTGAATTTCTCAGAGAAAAAAAATGAATCAGGAACATGACATTACCAGCACCAACGTGGTGATGTTGTTTGAGCCCAGAAAGGACAGTTTCTGAGGGGACAGGTACCACAAAATTTTCAAATTTTACATCCACAGGCAGGGTTGTTGGCATGTTGTGGAAGTTGTCCACAACATCAGGTCAAGATGCACTTTCACGGACCTGCCTTTCAGTTCTGGTCTGATGTGCACAAAATTTAAGTGGAAAATGACCCCTTAAGAGTGGCTTTTCATTCAGGGAATGGTTTTTGGGTGGTGCATTATTCTGTACTCAGTGATATTTTTAAAATGAGTTACTGTGAATATGCACAAGCTTTTGAATTTTATTAGAAATATGGATTGGATGATAGGACAAAAATAAGTATATTGATAGAGGCCAAAAATAAATTTAAAATATATGGTCTCTTCTATCCCTTTTAGTTTGATTTCATAAAACAAAACAAAATTTTTTTTTAAAAACAGCCTATATTTGGAGGAGACCTTTAGTGGAAAACATTATTGACAAGCAAACGCATCTGATCCTTTTGCATAATCTGAAGAGGTGAAAGAAGGGGGTCCCTGGGATCTCTTGATCAAAATGTTTCAGTATTAAAGGGGATTCTCTGGCCCTACCTCTTCAGTTAGTATAATTTTTTGGATACAGCTGAGGCATTATTAAAGAATGGAGATTAACCATCCAACTATATTTAAGGGCATCAAAGAAAATCACTGGAAGAAGCCCCAAAACTTTTGCACCCCCCAAAATTTTATTCTTACCCTCTACGGATGGAAAGACACTCATTAAAAACACTTGGGCGAGAATATTTTCAGTGTATCACTTAATGGGTAGTAGTAAAAGACAAATAAATAGTAAAGAAAACTGGGTGGTAATTTTATAGTTATATAAGTAAAAGGACAGATTTTTATAGCGCTCTTTGAATGTCAGTCCTGGTGTGCAATATTTCAGGATGTAGTATTCATATACGCTGTTGAGGATGCAGTACTTACATACAGCCATGTCTCTGTATCTCAAGTACCCAAATCCACAGCAACCCAAATCCCTTATACAAAATAGTATGCTATTTGCATATAAAATATGCACATCTTCCTATATACTTTACATCAGTTCTAAATAACTTATACCTAGTAAAATATAAGTACTATGAAAATAGTGGTTATTCTGTATTGTTTAGGGATTTATGACAAAGAGACACAGTTCGTGTAAGTTCAGTACACACAACTATTTTCTGATCATACTCAATCTGCAGTTGGTTGATTCTGTGAGGCGCAACCCATAAGAAGCGCCAACTGGACTGCATGTTGCTACTGTAAGCTGGGAGGCCGAAGGAGCACAGGTGTGAAAGTGGGTTAAACGGAATTTGAACCCAAGCTTTCTCATTTTAAAGTTTGAGACCTTGGGCAAGGAAATCACTTGCTTCTCTGAGCTTAAATGTCTCTACCCTCTAAAAGAGTTGTCCTAAGGATTAGATAATGTGCGAAAACATATTACGGCTGCTTAGGAATGTTTCTTTATGCTCTCCTTGTAAATATGTTGACTCATCCAGATGAAAATGTCTGAGCCTTAGGATTTAGTGTAGACAATAACAATTCTCTATTACAATGACTATTCCAATAAAGGGAACTCTACTCTCCAGCAACAAAGGAAAACTCTTAGGATTAATTTTCTTTCAGCATATTATTTGGTGACATTTCTCTAGCTACAGAATTAGTGTTTTTACCACACAAATTTAAAATTTATCTTCATTAAAAAACTCTAATTCTGCTATGCGCTATGTTTTTTACAGCCACATTTCTAATTCTCATGTTTTACACGCAGATGCTGGTACATGTGATAAAAAGAATATCTTACATTGGAAGTTGCAGCAAAAGTGGGAAATGAACCCAGATAAACCAAAAAAGAGTCAATTTAAACAGGAAATGTGAGAAATACGAAGCAAATCCCCTTTGGATGTCAGCAGGCATGCATAAGAAAAAGGCCAATGAATGTTTCTGAGCTGCAATCAAGACTGTTTTTTATTGAAAACCTGAGCTTCTATCAAAGATGGTAATTCTGATAGCAAGACAAAAACACTTTATGAGAAATCCTACATGTAGCTTTCAAATACCGGAGAGTCTCATCACCAAGGGGCCTGAGGGGCCTGTTCCCTTTGGGCCACCCTGTGCCCCTACTTCTGTTGTTCTCCCATGTGCCTTTTCTTCCAAAGCTCTTAGCATTGAATAGCATGCACAGAAAGAGGTTTTCAGAGTGGAATATTCTCTTCAGCATTACTCTAGGCAGCACCAAGCTTAAGGCAGTGCCAGAAATGGATACATTATACTCCACAAGATGTGTGATTAGTCAATAGAGAGAGAAAAGTCACACACACTGCCATCTTCCACAAAAAGGGAGAACATGCTATTGTAGAAATGATGATACCATGTGAAAAGGTTAATCATAGTCTGGCAATTACAGTGTTGGAGGCAAACATACTTTTGCTGAGGCTGTGAGTTTCCTTGATTAGAAGCTCTGTTCCCTGCTGGGACCTTCTCCAGTACCAAGACGTCTTGGTCATGTTCTTTAAGTCTGACTGTATTTGCTTCAACGTCCTGCAAATACAAATTACACCACATACAGATGCCGCCGTTTACTCAGACAATGAAAAAAAATTTCAAATGCTTTAGAAACTCATTTGGTGCTTGTCATGCTAATTGTTGCGTCTACAAATTAACTCGTTTTCAAAGTCAAGGGCTAGGATGGTCAGAGAGAGGACCAGATGAGGCTTGAGGCATGTTTTTAAAACTGCTTTTACTCCACATTCAGAAAAACTGAAGGGTAGAGAGTGGTGTGATTGTGCGCCAAGAGGCCTTTGGGAGAGGGCTGAGTAACGGGGAAATGAGGCATTTATTCTTCATTAAATACATGGCGAATAGCACTCAGTTTTGGCAAAGTTCTTTTTTCTTCTGAGTTTCCTTAGAAGTGGCATTTTTGTTTCCACTCAAAAGACTGTTTTTTTTTAAACAGTTTGAAATGTGTTAAAAGCCTTTTTCAGTGATTTTGAATTATACATTATATCAATGATAAATGACCTTCATCTGATTCTTTCAAAGAATTATTTGGCTGACTAAACTCCACATGTGTAAACTTCAAAGAGCTAGTGAAATTTACTTCTAAACTTTAATATTATTTTAAATAATTAATTTAAAAATTTAATGTGCTTTTCCTTAACATTTGGCCTCCATCTTGAAAGAGATGAGAGAAGGGCCAAAGCAAACTGCACGTGGTGGTTTTTCCTATATGATTTCATGGTCGGAGTTTTAATTTAACTTTCTTTGTATAAAGGCATTACACTCCTAAGACAAACTTTGTCGTCAGAAATGTTGCCAGCAGAGGCAAATGCTTCCGGCAGTATAGGGAGTAGTACGTACACAAGGAGAGGAGAAAAGGGGGCCTATCTGGAAGCCAGTGGGCAGGGGAGAGAGCAGAGTCATCCTCAATGTAGGATGGGAAGGATTCCAGGCCATCCGAGTAGCCAGGGGCGGTAGGATGCTGTCACCATTCTGAATGGTCCATAATCGGAGGCCCTACCAGTCAGTGCTGGGTCAGCTCTGCAAGGAACCAGGGATTACATGGTGGGAGAAGAAAAAAGCTGAAAGGAAGCTCATCTTCAGAGCCAACTTAAAGACCAATTCTGCAGTTCCCTCTTCCACCTCTACAATTCTTCACCTACTTTCCATTGTCTTTCATTTGAAACCCATTGAGATAAAATACTTGAAATAAAAATGCTTGGTTGGAGCAACCACATGGGTAATAATTCCCTTGAACATGCAGACACTTAGTAAGTCAAGAGAGTGTGTGATGGTATGAGAAGGGTTCGGGTTTGGGAAGAGACAGGAGATGGACCCTAGATAGATCTTGGACAGAGACAGATTGGGCAAGTGGGGATGCCACTGTGTCGCAAAGTACGGTGGGAAAGAACATAAAAAGGATGCCAGAGAGAAACTTCTTAGACTGTGAAATTTTGGCAAGGCAATTGCCACTCCCTGCCAATTCTGATGGACCCTGACAGTTGTGTGCGGAGGTGAGGGACCCAGCAGAGCATCCTACATTTGCAGCTTTCCGGAAGCATCATCTCCGACCCCCGCATGTGGAATGCGCCTGTATTATAACACGGACTCTTCCTGGAGCATGCATTCATCCCAGTATTACTCAAGAGAGTAATACTTACTCATACTTCCCCTGGAGCTCTGCTTACTTGGGAAAGGGAAAATGGGACATTTTTCAGCCACACTGTGCTTTGCACTCACCCTCAGAATCCGGTTGAAATCTTCCTTGTCGACTCTTAAGAAATGACAATTATCTTCACGCAAGACAATAGAGGCAGCTCGGGGAGCATCATTCACTAGTGCTAACTTGCCAAAATCATCTCCCTCATGCAGAGTGCAGACCACACCCTGGAGAAACCAGGACATTCAGGTGAAATAGGAAACAACCCCCTGCCTGTAACAGGACTACGAAAATACTGGAGATATAAATGAGCTGTACCTAGGGATGCCAAAGCAGGATTATGTAATTAAATTATAATGCTTAAATTTTCTTTCATTGAGTCATATGGTCTATGACCTAATTTAAATGCATACATTATAATCCATAAGGAGATGAGCCCAAGAATGATATAATACTACTGTGAGTGTAATAATTAAGAAAATTGGGTTAAGTAGTAATAATGCCTTTCTACATGAAGTAACAATATTGTTGCAAGTTTAATTGTACCACTATTAGTGGAATATTCATAGCACTATGTAGTAGAATATAATAAAGTTCCAAAACGAAGAAGATATATATATATATATATATATACCTTGCCATAAATGACTACATTCACTGATCCTTTTAGAATAATGTACCAGGAGGTACCTTCTTCTCCCTGGTTAAACACTAGACACAAAAAGATAAAAAGATTCATGACAAGAATAGAAGCACATCACTATAAATTACAGCTTATCAAATCATCATTTTTAAGTCCTCAGAATCACACATAAAATAAAAAAAACTGGCAAATACTAAATTATTCAGGTGAAATATTATTTCTCTTTCTATAGAACATGAAAGGAAGAGAGAGAGACTCTGCATTACTCTCTGTGCCCTGGAAGACAGGTTTCTATCAGACACCAACTTACCAGTGACCCATTTCTTAAAGGAATGCACATTTCCCCTACAATTCATGAAAACGTCACGGCATAGAAAATAGTTTTTAAAAGTGATCTGACCAGTAATGTGAAGTTTGCAAACAGGCAAGTCAGCATGTGCACCTATACATGTGCACCTACATATTTTTCTTAAAAAGTGAATTGGAACAATAACCACCACATTCAGGGTGGGATGGGACGAAGGAGGGAAAAAGGCCCCTATAACCGGGGCTGTGTGACTTCATTCTTTAGCAAACATGATAAACATGGCATAACGGGAGTATTTCATACAGGTGAAAGTGCTATATGCAATATTCTCCATTTTTCACTGGAAATATTTAAATATTTCATGATAAAATGAAAACAGTAACTTTGACTTAAAAGAATTAAAGAAAATTTGTAAGGCACCAGTGACGATCAAAATAAAAAGTGGCAAAGTGAACTATAAAATACAAATAACATTCTTTCCCAAATCTATACCAAGCTCAGAAATTTCATTCTTCATGGTTGAAAATAAAGCACGTTGAGACATAAATTTTAAAACACGTCTTGCTTTCATAATGCATATTTGCTGTTTACTTGACTATCACAATATATCCTGCCAAAAGAGCAAGATTTTCCAAAATACATCTCTTGGCAATTTAATGGTTGACTATTTAAAAAAGTACTATTAAAGTATTATTTTAAAAAGTCAGTAGATTTGGAAAGCGCCAGTGTAAATATAGCGACCATCTTTCTTTATGGCAGAAACCTTCAGCATGCTGATGTGTCTGTGATCCTGCAGGAGAGACTGGGGGGAGGCAGTGTTGCCTGGCCCTCTCAGATCATTCACTCCTATTTTGTAAGCATTTTGGGAAATGCTAACTTAAGTAATACTGTTCACATCTGTTAAGGTCAAATTTTAATTTCTTACTTGACACCTCAGTTCTAAAACCCCAAACTTAAGTGAGGTCACTGCAAAGGGTACTTCAAAGAGGAGCGATTTCATCCCACATCCTTTAAATGCCTGTCGTGAGTCAGTAAGGCAGGAAGCAAATGAGACCTGGCCACAGCTACCCATGCAGTTGCTGGAAAACTACCACACTTCAGGGCATTAGGCACACACTGGAATAATCACAGCTCCACAAAACCCCAAGCACTGCTGCATGACATCTTCCCCAATGAGACCAAGGTCGCACAGGGGAGAGTCTGCCTCAGGCTTCCATGGCCTGTGCTGGAGATACTGTGAGCTGGCACCATGTGCCACTACAGTTTTCACTTACACACAGTTCCTCCTTTGGCATGCGACTCAAAGATGAGAACACCGGCTAACTCCCGTTTCACCTAGAAGAGAAAGAAAGAATGTGGAAAAGCCAGGCTTTTCCAGGAGGCTATTGAGTTAGTAACCCTTAGTTACTGAGGGCTAATCAGATCTGCAATCTCCCAAATGAGTGGATGGTGAAGGCTTAAATAAATGAAATGATTTGAGTGCTCCAGAAGGGTCCAACTCTCTCACAAAATTTAAGATTCTCTGGGTTAAGACTAAGACTTCCCTGGGGGGCCCATATTTACTAAGTTTTCAAACAAAGGAGGGGGATACTGAAGAAAATGCAAGAATCTGGGCAGCAAGCCTGGGTGGAGCCAGGACAGACAACTCGTTTAGATTTTTCTCCTTCCTCCCTCTGGCACCACACCTCAGGGAAGGGATTCAAGCCCCTCCCAGGACTTGACTTTCTTGTTTTAGTGCGCAGGTCCCAAAATTTAGATTTGGAAGCCTGGAGCACATGTTCTGATCCTACTCACATAACATTGCCTTGGGGTTTGGGGCACATGCACTACTGCTAGGAACTTGATATCCTTTAGTGATTGCTCTTATGCATAACTTCCTTAGCCTCTTATCTGTAGGTAGATTTATGAGGCAAGAGTTCAGGCTCCCACTGCCTCCAGCATCACATTCTCCCCCAGTCCTAACCACGTTTATCTTTGGGTCCCCCTGATCAGCTCAACTAAGAGAAGACTTACTGTGGTAGAAAGGTGGGATAAGGCTTTGATATGAAGGAGTTCTTCATAGATAATCTCTAGGTCATCTACAGTCCTCTGGCCAGGTCTACAAAGAAAACAAAATAGTGAAAAAAAGTCATCACTAAAGCTTCAAATAAGGAAGTGATTCCAGGGTTAGTAACACGCCCAGGGATTTCTTCTATGTAAAAAGATACAGCAGGAGAGATTGTGCCATTATAATCCTTATATAAAGGGATTTTTTTTTTTTTTTGGTCTTTTTGAGACAGGGTCTCACTATGCACTTCAGGCTGGCCTTGAGCTTACTTTTTAGCCCAGGATGGTCTTGAACTCACAACCGATCTTCCTGCCTCAGCCTCCCAGAGTGCTGGGATTACAGGTGTGCACCACCACGCCTGGCTATAAAGGGATTTTTGAAACAAGTATTCTCCTTGATGGAAGGATATGGGAGGAATCTGTTCACAAGATCCCTTTTCTTCCGGTCTCAGAGGGAAGAGCACCCTTCCTCACAATGTACTTGCGCTAGCCTACTTGCCAACTTGTAGATGGCTGCTCTAACAAACTGCTTTCCACTGTCATCTTAATAAAAAATGACCCAACTTATCTTTTCACACCATGATGAACAAACAGTTTAATCAACCTGACATTGGATGTAAATTTCTCGGGATCTCATTTGATATTTTAGCTTAACAAAATACTAATGTTGCTATGGTTGGTTTCTTTTAGAGAATTCAAATATAGAATGTAAAGGTTCAATGTTTTCTTGTTCATCCCTGAGGAGATAAGAATGGCATGAGCTGAGCATGAGGTAAATAGTAGTTCCTGGGATCAGCAAGAGGGGAAAACAGGAGATATATGTTTACACTTCTCAAACTCTGCTCCTTGGACCCACACTGTCCACCGTTAGTTTGTGTAAAATGAGGTATGGGGTGCTATGGACAATTGGAGTATGGGAAGACTGAACGAATGCCTATCACCTTTTGTGTCTTGTAATTATTTTGGAATCATTAGTAGTATTTAATTAAATTAATGATGAGAGATAGGATTGGTCAGTAATTTGGAATTTTTGTTGTTTTCTGCTGTATAAGGAAGCCTAGCTAATACGTTTTTGAAACTTCAGAATAAATGGATTGTTGATCCTGAGAGTGCTAGGGAGTCAATGGAGAATGGTCTCTGTACACTGACGGATAGGTGGCATTTCCTCTCAGCTAACTGCTGCAGCCATAGCTATCAGTCTATTTTAAGCATTTTGTCTTAAAATTCTAGCAATTTCTGACAATATTCAGTGTTACTCTGTATTAGATACTCAGCCCTTGATGAGCTTCGCATGGTATTCCATTATTACACTAGTAGTTTTTAAAGTGTTTCTTGGTCAGTTAAGCTCAGGAGGAATTGAGATACTGAGCACAGCACTAGATTTACTCAGAAGATCAAATTCTAATCTTGGTGCCACCACCTACCAGTCCTGTGATGCCAGAACCTCGGCCTCAGCTGAAACCTGGAGGTGATGCCTTCCCAGGAGACAGCTGTGAGATACCTTTAACGAAGCAGTGAAAATGAACCTACCACATATTTATTTGTGGGAGAAAAAAAATGCAGCAAAGTGATATTTAAAACTCAAGCCTTTGTATAGTTGGCCGTTAATCTTAAGTATTCACTTGACTGGATTAAGAGGTGACTGGGTCAGGGGGGCCACACTCATCCATGGAGTAATCCCACATGTGCCATCAGGAGGTGGCATCCAGCTGGAGACAAGTCATAGCAAGTACACCTTTGGAGGGCATCTCTCTTGCAGGTATCTCCCTGTGCTCTGCTTCCCTGGCCACGAGGAAATGAGCAGCTCTGCACCAAGACATCCTTCTGGCCAGCTGTTTCTGCTTTGGAGCCTGCTGACCATCAACTGAAACCACAAGTCAGGTAAACCATTTCCTGGTTTAACTTGTGGGTATCAGTTATTTTGGTCCAACAATGGGAAAGCTGACAGATTTACATAAAAGTTAAACAAACATACCAATAAAGCATGACATTTGGCCAAGCACATTACACCTGGAAATTAATCAGTTAGTAGATCAGTACTCTGAGTGATCAGAACTGGGCTGGCAATATTCTAAATTGGTTAGCTGGATTGTGTAATTTTGCAAATTTGCTACCACTTAGGGAAGCTGACAGAGCTAGCAGAGGCTAGGTGGAGGAAGAAAACTGTATGCCCTGCACACTACCTTCACAAGGACAGCTTTAACTGAACAAAACAAAACTGACATCCCTCTGCTACAGAATCACTGGAGGCTCTATTTCCTAATCCTGACCGCACAAAGACAGATACTAAATCCGTGACCTGGGGGATGTCAACCAGGTTTACCTCCTGTGAAGGATCACCACCGAAGGACACAAATACGTACCAATCTACTCCTTAACGGCAGAACCCAGAAGGTATGGGCCCCAGAAAGACACTGAAGAAAAGCTGTGGCCACAGGGGCTCTGGAGGAGCTGGGCCTTCTTAGCAAGAGGCCTAATCTACTACTTGACTTAGACATGGGGATTTTGAAACTAGGACCCTTGGGGATTTAAAAGTCAATGGAATCACCTCTGTCCATGCACTACCATAGAGGCAGCTAACGGGAAAGCCTTAAGGTAGGCCTAATAGGATTACAGCTCTTCTGCACACGGAGCAGCCCTGCTGTTCTTGCTACTTGACATCAGCTGCACATAACATGGGACACTCCTAGATGCGTGGCTAAAGCAGCAAACAGTCCCCAAGTTCCTTCTTGCCTCCATGGAGTGGGCTGGGATGGAGGGAGAAAAATCCCCCAGCCAGGAAAAGAAAGGCCTAGAATTCAGCTCCAGATTCTTAAAGGGAGTCACAGTTGGAATTTTGGGATCAGATCTCTATGTGTCAGGAGGAGTGTTATATAGCAATATGAGATCTATATTGCTCTACTCGTTTTTTTTTTTAAAGCACTGTCTTTAGAATTTATAAATCTCATCATATTAAAAATAATTCTATTTCATCCAAGATTTAAAACACGAGGAAGAACTGTCAAATCCTCGATGCAATATACTAAAACTGTGTCCTTGTGTTTGAGTTTACCGCTGAGCCACCCCAGTGAGCCTTAGGACCTGTGAGGAGGAGAGGGAAAGACAGCAGCTTTCCAGCTATTTTTGGAACATACACAATTTACCAGCTGCCTCACTGAGCACTGCCTGAGTTCTTCCTTCCCAGCCTATTGTCCTTTTCTCTTTCTGCTCTCCTACATATTTCCTCTCAATACCTGTTCTTAGGTCCACCCTTCAAGCTGTACTGCATCCCCAATGCTCAGTTCTACCTTCTCCACCTCAGAAAAATCTCTGACTCTCATCTGTATAATGATGAAGCCTACAATCTTCAGCTCCGAATAGCGCTCCTTCCTGAATCTCAGCAGCTTCCCAGCCTTGTCTTCCCAGGGAGCCCACAATTACCCCACACTCAGGCTATCTAGAAATGATCCCTTGTCACCACACAGAGTTCTCTAAAGCCAGTTTTGATTTGCTGTTGCAGACTACCTGTCTCCCCTCACTTCCCACATTTCCTGATAGCTGTGTTCTCTGCTCTGGCCATTCTGGGCCTCTTTCTCAAATGCACTGTGCCTTTTCATGCCTCCAAGACCTTCTGCACACTCCTGCTATAGCCTGGGATATTCTTTCTGCCTCTAGCCCAGCTCAGACATTGCCGCTCCCAGGTAAAAGTGGCTTACCAACCTTCGTCCTTATGTAACACACAGCCCCACTGCTGCAGCAACTTGCAGCATACTCTTATGAGTGTTATTTTCTTAACTTTTCCCAACTCTACACTGCTCTTCCCTGGAGAAGCAATATCAAAGGCAGCCCTGGATTAGAAGCAGAAACTGAATTTGAGATTTAAGCGGTAAATGTTCTGGTGGCCCAACTGGTCTACTGCCTTTTCTCTGCACCTCTAAAATGGTAATGCTAAACAGGACTGTAGTAAACGTTGAGCTGGTTATTGGACATGAGGCACTATCTATATTGCAATGTAGCACAGATGCAGGATGGTATTATTATTAGGGTGGGTGTTCATTACAGCTCGAGGCATGAATGAACACAGTAGTTCTTATAATTCAGGCTGAACTCAAGGGAGATTTCAGCAGTGCTATGGACCAGTTCTTGTTTTGTGGTCTGAGGGAATTGGGGTTTATGTTCTGCCAACTTTCCCATGGAAGATTAAGTAAGGCAAGGTGTGCACAGCACAGCTCCTCTTGATCTGTGTCAAGGCAAGTAGTTATAATATCCCTGCCCAGTCTGTTCCATGTTTTTAGTTACCTGCAGTCAACTGAAGTATAAAAGTATTAAATGGAAAATTCCAGTAATGAACATCTGATAAGTTTTAAATGGTTTTGATTACGGTAAGTTACTATACTTGTTCCGTTTTATTATTAACTATTGTTAATCTCTTATTGTACCTAATTTATAACTAAATTAAGCATACACAGGGTTAGGTACCATCCACAATACCATCCATCTGTGGAGCATCTCAGAACATACCTCTGTGGATAAGGGGGGGTGACGTAATTGCTAAGGGAGAGAGGAAATAGGGTGAAAATGATGAATCTCCTCTCTTAATCCAAACCTCATAAAACCGTCCCTTAGGATTATAAGTTTACCCATCCAACTGTTATTGCTTAGACCAGATGAAGTTACTCAGTCCATGGCAAGGTCATCAGGGGCTGGACAAGGGTGACCATCCAAGACCAACCTACAGCACCTGTTGGGCTGGACCTCTCTGAGCCAGACTTTTGTCTGCCATGAAAAATGTCTTATGGAAAATAAGCAGCACTATTACCACACACACAAATGAATAGTATCAGGAGACTGGAAAAATCTTAGGGATTCTTAGATAACAGAAAGCAGGAATAGGATGCCTGAGAGGTCAGGGAGGAAGAGGACCACCACAGGAGTGAAACAGCAACGCTTACATGTGCATAGTAAGCACAGAGGGCGGCGTCAGGCAGGGTCACCCAGAGGCCCCTCCATTCATTTGGGTCAGCTGGGCCACCAGATCCTGATCTCCCACACCCGCCACACCGGGCAGTGGACCGTGGTAGAGTTTGCTGCCGGGAGAAAACTTGAGACCTGCTGTTGACCTGCTAAGGCTGAGCACGGGAGCCCAAGAGTGCAAGGAAACCCTGGATCCTTTGGTGAAAGAGACAGGAGGGAAAGGGGAATGCCTCTCACAGGAAGGAAGGGCACAGAATGGCTCCATTCCAGAGCATCCTCTTTATTTTTGTGACTAGTGGAAAGGGGGTGGTGTTTCAGCTTCCTTGCCCCCACATACCTCTCACAAGGCAAAGCCTGCCAGGTAGCATGCCCTGCTGTGGGGTCTGCCCCAAGGCCATCAGGGGAGGCTCTCTTGGGAATGCAACAGCCACACTTGCACACACATGTACGTGGCCACCTGCTCCACTGCCGTCATCCATTCACGAGCAGCTAACCTGGAGAAACAGACTTCCACAGGGATTCACTAGATGCCCTGGAGAGACCCACCATGTGCTCTGACAGAATAGAACAGCCTGTCTAAAAACAGCTTAGTCTTAATCAAAAATGAAAGCAAGAAAAGAAAAACACAGAGGCAACCAAAAAAACCAGTCCTGTTTTACACTGAAGTGGCCAGTGTAATCCCAGGGGAGGCCACTGTCACCTGGCAACCCTTCCAGGGAGCAAAGAACATTTTGGTCCTGTTTATAGCAAGTGTCCTAATGAAGTGAGAGAAGTCAGGGTTGCAAGGTGTGAAGAGATTTACTTTTAAAATACTGGTCTATTCACAACTTCCAAAGCGACAACAACATTCAGGAGAGGTTTGCCTGGAGTTAGGGCCTTGGGCCTCTGGATTCAGCAGGACTGCAAAGTTGAGCTAAATCAACTCAACTTTGGCGGTGAGGGGGACGGACAGGGCACAAGCCAGTTTGGCCAACCTGTGCCCACCAAAGCGAGTCAAGATGGAGCCACGCGCTAGTGTCAGAATCACAGCACCAAGGCCCTCTCCCGAGGCCGGGGCTCGGGGCTGCTGAGTGATCCACTGTCTCTGAAAAGGCTCTCCTCTCTCCTCTGCTTCAGACAAAGGTTCTTGCCTTGATCTACCCCCACCCCTCAAAGAGCACCTGGGAACATCTAAACCTGAGCGTTCCCGACCACAATCACTGAACAAAGTCGAGTTTTAAAAGTGGGCTTCTTCTGGCAAACAGTGGCATTGAGCACCTTTCATGCTTTGGTCTTTCCGGGGGTGCCAGGGGCAAAAAATGAAGCAGAGATCCTACAAATCAGCCCCCAGTCTGTTCAAACAGTAAAGAAAGGGTCCCAAGGTCCGAAGGCAATTTGGCTTTCAAGAGGAAAGGGAACAGGGCTGAGCAGATAACTCCCATGTACCTTCATAAGAGCAACCTATGAGGCTGGGGAAGTGAATTGACTCTCTGGCTGCTGAGTGGCAGCCCGTGAATGTACCTGGTCTTTACTTGTCCTTCTCCAGATGTCACAGGGAGAGATATTAGGCATCCCCGCTTCTTTACAAATCTGCGTGGTGCCACATTGATGTGGATTTGTCGGATCCCACTGTGGAAAGGCCTAGTTTCTGCGGGGGATGCATTCTGGCAGCAATGTCTAGTTACAGACAAGATAATAAACGGGGATCGATGGGGAGCAGTTTATACATTAAAGGATGGGAGGGCTCAGGTGATATTGGAAGCTGCTGGTAAATACCGTTTTAGCAAGGAATTTATCAAGGTCAGTGGCAGAGCTCCTCAGTTACTGAAACGGGGATAAAATGAGGGATGCATCCAGCCACCCAACAGCACATTGGCATGGCCAGAGTTAACATATGCAGGTGAGAAAGGAAACAACCCTGGTCCTGTAGACACTGGTACTTAGGGAAAATACCCAGAAAGGGCAACATAATAAGATTTATGTAAGTCACAGTCAGGGTGCAAAATTAAAATATGCTTTATTTATCTTTTTAGGGGCATGCTTTATTTTTGATGCAAGACTTCATTTCAACCCATCTGGTCTGCTATATGTAAGTCATTTATTAAACTTAGATCATTTCTAATAACCTGGAGCCCTTCCAGCAATCTCACGTCTTCCACTTCCCTTTAAAGGAAAGCTTGGTGCGGTTCACACGTCTTTGTCTAGCAAAACATGTTTTTTTTTTCTTCATCTCCTAGGACCTGGCTTCTTCAATGTCAAGAACATTTCAGGGGAGCCTGGTGACAAGACATTCAAGTGGCCCACTCAGCCTGCTCAGTTCCCTGCCACTCTTTCAGTTTATCTTTAACCCAGAAAAGGACACTGTAAATTGGTTAGATGCAATTAGGCATTTTCTAGTTCTGATAGCACAGCCTGGGTACAAAAGGATCCTTTGCTTTTTTGTAAAATTAGGAATGAATAAAGTTTACAACCTCAGTAAAGGGCAAAGACCTTTACTGTATGAATATTTGTGGGAAATGAAGTCATCCTCACGGGCATGGCGTAAGGGTTCCATAATTCAAGAACTCTGAGTGTTTGCAGGACAATGGGGCTCGATCATGTTTACAAACTGAATATGCGCTACATTCCTGCAGCAAAAGTGGTTTCTAAGGACACTTCAGAAGTTTAACATTAAATCTTTAAAAAGGTACAACTATAAATATTTTCCTGCGAGACGCTTAAGTCATAAGTTAAGAACAAACAAATGTGGATGGAGTCAGCACAGCTCACATGCTGTTTTTGGGTGTGAGACTTATGTGAAATAGAAAATGCAAACTCTTTTGAGGAAGAGCTGTACTGATGCATTAGTACTTTGCTCCTTTCAAAAAGTCAATTCTTAGTTAATCAGGGACAGATGGAATATCCTTTATTCTTTTCCATTTCCATAAATTTACTAGAAAGGACAAACCTAAAGTAAACCTGTAGAAAGGAAATAACATTGTCAATAAAAGAAGAGAGGTAATAATTACTATCTACTAAGTTCAATTTCTTCTTCTGTACATAGAGGATTATGACTAGCCCTACTTATATCACAGAGTTATTTAGTGGTTCCAAGAGGATGTGAGGTCGGTATGTAAACTACATTGTGCTATTCAAGTCCTAGTTAATAAGTTTTCTTTGTGGTTCTGGCTAGAGTATTAGCCTGGAGTAATTTGACTCTTCCCTGTTCAGGCTGGCCTTAAGCTCACTTTGTAGCCCAGGCTGGTCTCAAACTTGCAATAATCCTCCTGTCTCAGCCTCCCGAGTGCTGGAATTATAAGCCTGCACCACCACGCCCAGCTTCTACTTTATAATTTTGTTGAAAGAACTGAATTAAGTAATTCTTTAACCCAATGCCTAGCACACATGTGCTTATTAAATATTGGCTATGATTAAATACAATTGCATCTGTTATTCCATTTACAATACTCTTGGAAAATAGGGACAGGGTAAGCAGGTACAGTACAATAGTACTTCAATTCACGAATTTAATTCTTTTCACAATTCTGGTCACAAAGTGAATCGGATGAGAATCGAATCAGATTTCTCCATAAGATAAAAAATGAACTGAATCATTGAATTTGATTTGGTTCTCATCTAATTTGGTTTGTGACCAGATCATGGAAAGAATTAAGTTCATGAATTGGGGTACCACTTTACAGTGAAATTTATTTTATAATTTAAGAGATTTATACCCTGGAGCAGTTGGATGAGTTAATGGTAAATTGGTAAGAATAGAGTCCTGGGCTCTTGCCCTCAGGGTTATTTTCAATTTATTTAGGTGGCTCCTGGACCAAATGCATGTATCTCCAATGCTGTCATTAAATTCCCAAAATATAATTGATTTTAATCATATAAAAATATCTGTCTGTCTTTAATCTTGGCCTCTCCAGTCCATTCTTCACAGTTAGCAGAGGAACCTACCTACTGTAAGTCTGGCCAGTCTCCATGTCCCTTTAAAACTCTTCAGTGGTGCCCCAGATAACTATACACAACAATTAAGGTACATAAGGCACAGCAAACCCCTTTAATCTGACTCCACTCTAACTCTCCAGTGAAATCTACTAGCATACCTGGTCTAGGCGCTCCCTCACTGAATCGGCTTACTCCCTGCAGGAACTTTCCCAGCATCCTTTCTGCCCCACCCTCCCTGTGTACCTTGGCTGGATCAGGAGCTCTTTCTGTTACAACAAGAAGGGCGCTATAATAATATTCTTGGCTGCTTTTAAAAAAAACAGACTTAAAAATCAACCTAAATATTCAACCACTGAAAAATGAATGCACTGGGGAACATTCCCAGGATAGATTATTCTTCACCTACTTAAAAATCTCAGCCTTAAGAAATGTTTAAGACAGAACAAGATATTATTAAATGTAAAATGTCAGGAACTGAAAAATCACCAGAGTAATAGCCACCAAAATATTAATAGCAACTATCTCTGGGAGAAGAGATTGCAGGTGTTACTTATTCTACTTTAACTCTTTGCAGCAGTTTTCAGATTTTCTACAGTGAACAGAGTGACTTAATTACAAGTCATGAAAAACTTGAGATAATCTTATAATGAACCCTGAACTGTAAGTGGGCAGCCAAATCCATTCTCCCATCTCATGAGTCTGAAGCAGAATGGCAACAACCCAACCAGATTGCTTTCCTGGGCAAGCAGACATGGGGGAAGTGAGAAACTGCTTTTACAGGCGAGATGCAAATCCAAAGCCAAGAAATGACCCATTTAATGGAATCATTGGTTTGATACATTCTACAAGCCCACACTTCAGGCACTATAAAAACAAAGGTGACGTTTGCCAGGCAGAAGAATAGAGCTCCCAGTACATTTCTTTTTTCTTAAAATTAGTCTTTCCTGCATTTCATACATGCTTTCTTTTCACCTGCCTCGCACTGAGGAATGGCTTTCAGGACTGTGAACACTCTCTGGGCACATCCCAAGAGAATCAACCTCTCAGTGCCACTGATTTTAGGCTTGCTAATCTGAGATCCCGTGAGGAAATAAATCCCCCTGTAATTACCAGGATTTCAAACTCCACATCCTCCAAAACAGTTTGGATAAATAAAAATCCTATTAAAACAAGTTCTGCTAGTTAGGAGAAAATGCACAGCACCCCTTGCCTTCTAGAACAAGTGTGTGAGCAGGGTCTCCGCAGGGCTGTCAGGTGTTAGGACAACCAGTGGATGAAGACAAACAACTCTTTCTCCCTGCCCTCATATTTTCTCATGTCACTTGATCCATTTTAAATTCTTTTCAATCTATGCCCCTCAGGATATGTTGAAAAAATATTAATTTATCATATGATATAAATCAAGTTTTTTCAGTTTTAGATTGATATGGAAGACACCAGAACCTAGCAAGAATTCTCTTACATTATAATCACATAATTTTCTTGTGTGCACGGGTCTTTTCCTCTGTTCAGGCACAGTGGGCTTGTTGCTTTCTACTTTAGCCTCTAGGCTCTTAGGGAATTTCTGAACTGCAGGCCTAGAACTAGACTTGGGAAAAACCATCTACTTCATTTCCCATTCATTCTATGTGAGCCTCTGATAGACCCCTCTAAGCCGAGTATTATGTCTGCATTCCCTGAGAGGAGGAGTTTGAAGGCTTGGATGGCAGGAGCATTTGTGGCCACTCCACATCTTTCTGCCCATGGTTTCCGATGCAAAGTATCTGCTTCACTGGAGCCAACAGGCACATTTCTGCTGGTAGGGGTCTCGATTGTGTCTCTCTGCTGCAAGGTAACCTCTTGTTTTTAGACTTATAAACAAAGCAAACTCAAAACAATAAGCTCCAAGAGCTTGTTCTGTGTTTGATGGCACTGTCTCGGGGCTACAACAACAGCGCCGTCAAACTGTCACCGTTCTGTAGCACTTGCCCCCCAGTGCCAGCCAGGTCTGCACCTGCGTAACCAGGATGGGCATTGTGAGTCACTCTGTCTGCCACCACATACAAAGCTAATTCCACATTCAAAAATGTATGTTTTTTTTCAACACCAATAGCAACAAGAGTGTGCCAAAAAATTCCCCTTGAAGCTCTATTCTGTTTTTTAAACTACAGAACATTCTTTCATAGTTTGACAGTTAAAATGCTGCAGTTAATGTAATAAACAGAGAATTTTTCTAAGTAGCCTGTCAAAACAAGTGACATTTTTTTTTTTTTTGGCTAGCGAGTCTTAGATTCAGAACAATGGGAAGTACCTTTCAAAGCAACATCTTCATTATACAATCAAATTCTCAAAGTAATCTTCTCATCAAAGAATATTGTGTTATTTCTTTCCCAGTAATTATCAGAGTTCTGCAACCTCTCCGGCAGTGGTGACTATTATAAAATGCAGCTGTGCTGAGTTAAAAAATTGGGGGTCTTGCCCTGGTCGACATTGAGCCAATGCACCTCACAGTTCTATACCTCGTTATGATTTGGCAGTAAGAAAGACATTTCTAGGACCTTTGAACATGTTCTTCTTTCCAGGAGCAAAGAGCTAAATTGATCTCTTTAAGGAGGGTAGTAATATTGGCGTTTCTTAATCAATTACGTTTTTCCCCTGCTTCAGATACAGCAGTAACTGCGAGGTTACACCAGATCCAGAAAATGTGGCGTGTGTATAGAGTTTGAGTGTCTGTCTCACAAAATAATATTCCTTATTTTTCACTTTCCCATCTCTTTCTTAACATTCCAGTAGGAAGAAAATCTAAGACCCCAAAAAGAAAAATTTCCAGCCTAATTCCAATGTAGAATTAAAAACAGGACAAAACAAAATTGGAAAGACTGGAAAAATCCCAAGACCCACCCAAAATGATGTATCTTGGAATACCACTAAAACTTCTATTTGAGCAGCCAATGATAGAATGGAAGAGCTGAGCTCTGGAATGTAATTTTCTTTGAAGCATCTGCAGGCTGCCAGGGTTCATATAATTCAATCCTTTATGGGAGAAACAGGAGGCAGAGGCTCCACTCTCTAAGACGACTCATTGCAAGCCAGGGCTGAAGTCTCTTATGATAAACCAGAATGTTTATACCACTCAATAAAACAAACATTTGTTCAAGCTGAATCTAACTTGAAAGTGTCTCTCCCATGGTACACAACTGCACCAGAGGCAGGAATTACTTTATCATTTCTTCTTTTAGTCTATTTGGTAGATGCTCAAAAATACTGGCGAATCAAATGGTATTTCTGCCTTGCTTGAACCGAGGGCTGACGGAACATTAGCAAGGGTAGTCCACTCCTTCCTTCCTTCATTTGGCAAAGGCTCATCTGGGAGACCTAGTTAACGCACAGCTGGTGATACAGCCTTCCTAGTGGACACCAGGTCAACTCCTCCCAGCGTGTTAACACACTGCCTTTCCCCTTGCAGCATGTACCATGGCTGTGGTGAAAGGTGGCCCGCAGGTCTCGAGGTCGGCCTCCTGCACTACTTGAGAAACGAGGGGCAACCCTCTTATCCCAGCCTTCCCTCAATGCCTCAGCATCTACCACAGCAACTAGAACAGGGGTGTCCAACAAATATTGGTGAGAAAATGAGTAAGTCAGGGAAAATAAGATGCCTTTGATTCTAAGAAGCTCAGCTGACAGCAATGTTTCTCAGCAGGGACAATCCTTTGGGGGCAGGGCACTATTTGGGGGCAGCTCTCTATTTTATGTATCTCCATTGACCAGTATCCCTTGGTCCTAACCTCTGCCCAGTGAATGTTAGCGCTGCTCACTGATGTACTGTGATAACAAAAATATCCCCACATATATCCAGATGCTCCTTAAGGGGCTGCCCCAGCCCTGATTCAGAGCTACTTCATGACGATGGCTTGAATGAGGGTGACAGTGAGGAGAAGGGCAGAAAGGGGATGGATCCAGGAAATGATGCAGAAGGACAATCCGACACGATAGGGGAGGCAGACTGATTGGAAAGAGAGCAAGGTTTAGAATGCCACTGTCCTTTTGCGTTCCAGAATCCCCAGGGATTCTCTTGTGTGCCCTCAGCCACTCTCCCCTACGATCCTTCAGGGCGCATGGAGCATAAATTGGCTGGGCAGGTTCCTTGGACCCTCCTTCTGCTTGGGTCAGCAAAACTCTGACTTTCTGTTTGATATTTTGGATTTTCCTGTTAAATTTTTGTTTGAAGAAAGGGTTTTGAGGCATAAAGAGCTGAAAACCACGGTTCTAGAGCGAAGGTGATGGTACCAACTGGGATGAGGGAAGGCCTTTGAAACACACAGTGCGGGAGATTAAGACCCAGGAGAAAGTCTTGACAAAGGTGACATGGTGTGACAAAAATGAAATGCGATGAAAAGCCTCTGTAGCACCGAGTATGGCAAGTGAAAGGGAAAGAACCCCGGGGAAGGGAGACAAAGCTGTTCTCAGAGAGGCTATTGTGAGTTGGTCTGAGGGGTAGATATTGGGGAAGTTGGTCTGAGGGACAACTCTCTCTTGGGAAGTGCCCAGCGGACACACCACACATGTCAGTTTAATGCTCTTGTTGAGAGCCAATAATAAATGAAGGTCGGCCAAGCCAGTGACTCAGAGTTGACATCCACCGCCGGCTGGCACTGGTAGCAGGGTGGAGGGTGATTTCATTTCCAACAGAAAAACACAGTCTGTGTATGGGATTTCAGAACCAAGCGCCAAGCCATCCCCCCTGTGGCAAAGGTTTCCCTGCAGATCGGGACTGTGATGAATGCTGCTTTGCATGCCCCACAGCAATCAGTAGAATTCACCACATTTGACAGAGGCTTAGTGTGTATTTTAGGCATTGATCTGATTAATCATTTCAAGGGCCCCAGCTTCAGCTGGTGGACAGTTACTGAACAGAAGGCAGTGTCGGGTGAGCTGGGAGGCTTTGGAGAGGGTACGGGAGCGGTGGTTTTCTCGGGGGTAGCAGGGTCCTGTGGTGCAGAATGGAGCGGGAGCCGTGCTGAGCAAATGAACGAAGTGCAAGTACAGGCACGAAGGCAGTGACGGTTCTTTTGACCTCTGTCCCCTGGCACTAGAAAGAACAGGGCTGCCACTGTTTGGCACACAAACAGCGGCTTCTCTTTGCTGCTGGCCAAAGGTTGTTTAGCATGGGGATTCGGTTTTGACATCCAGGGCCAACCAGAAAAGATTTCTATAAGTTTAATTAATCAGAGTGGGAAATGGGTTATTTGACCCCCAGCCAAAAAAGAAAGAAGCAAACACTGCTACGTCTGCCCTTCACTGTTTCTCCTCTGACCTGGGCATGAGGAAGCCAAGACTTTTACAATCAGCCTTGCACCCCACACCATCCCCACCCCCGTCCCTAGGTGCACCTGCACAGGCAGCAGCCCTGGCTCTGGGCCAGCCAGCCTCAAGCTCACTCACGGTTTGCGCAGGATCATCCTCATGTGGGCGTCGGGGCCCATCTGGGATAGCAGCAGCATGGTGTCCTGGAGCTCCTCGTCACACTCCTTCCTCTCCTCCTCAGTAGGCAAAGGGGCATCCTCATGCTCATCATCCAGAAATCGATAGAACAAATATTTGTCTTGGAAATGGTGCTCCTGATCCACTACGGGAAACATAGAGGCAGCGTCAGCAGTGGCTGGGACCCACAGGTCGGGTCACCAGAAGCACACAGGGTCGGGCAAGACAGCTAAGTGACTGGGCAGCCTGTGCACCCTGCCTGGGCTGCCTGCAGGGCAGCTGTAAGCCTGGGCCCTCCTGGTTTCATTACTGGGCACAGCCTCCAGACCCACCCAACTCCTGGCCATCCGACTGAGAACCTGCCAGCTTCTCTGACATGAGCACTTCCACCGCAAAAATTGCCCTAGTGCCCTTTCCTTGGGTGGGGGCCATACATCCCAAACAGGAAAACAAGTGACTGCCACATCACATCATGCCTGATGCTGGGTTTTCAAAGTACACACAAGAAAACCCTTTTGTCAGGGTGAGGATTTATGCTTTTCTATATGTGCCATTCATAGACATTTCTGCCTCTACCTCTACACTTTGAAAACAAGAGAAAAAAATTAACTCATTGATCTAAGGATCGAAGCTGGCCAGACTAAGCTCATACACTCGTAGAGGGATTTTGCAATAGTTCTGATTTTTAAAAGTATTTTCTCTTTTTCTATTCTTTCTTTTAAAAATTTATTTATTTTTTTGTGTTGGTGCTAGGGATTGAGCCCAGGGCCTTGTGCATGCTATGAAAGGGCTCTACCACTGACCACTGAGCTGTACCCTCAGCCCTCCCCCTGGTCATATAAACAAGATTTAGATCTTTGTAGGACACACTGAACTAGAATCAGCACTTTAACACAAGTCCCAAAGTGACAGGTGTTCACAATCACCAAAGTAAGAGAAAACACGGTCAAAGACCATTATGAGGTTCCCAGGTGCTGGCAAGTGAAATGGATGATTCAAATATTTTGTCTACTTGGAAAAGTGGTCTCAAGCAAATGACACTAGCGGTTCAGCCTCAGTAACACACCGGTCAGTCTCCAATGAACACTTGGTTCAGGGAGAGCTGCCTCAGTTACCAGGGACTGCAACTGTGGAGCACAGTCCTGATTTTAAAAATGGCCATCCTGTGGATGTACGAACTGGCTCCTCCAGGCAGCAGCACAGTTAAGAGGCAGCTTCTGAATTCATTGCTTGCTTCCATGTCATCAGCTACACATTCCACTGCTCTTCATTCTGCCCCTACGCCCAGATTGCTATGCAATGCTCAGGATGTAATCACACTATCAATGAACCGTGACTGCAAACTAATAAACATAATTGGAACTGATGCACTGGAGTTGCAATTTCATCTTCCTGTCCTCCATTCTCCTGAGTTAGAAAGGGACAGTGGTGGGACCTGGCAATCAGTAGCATCCATTCGCTGCATTAATATTGCTAAATGAAGATGCTAGCTCGACGGGTCCCCCAGGGGATCATAATTCTTTCCTGCCCATTTAAGAGTTCAGCAACAGCTTCCACAGGGAAATGCACTTAGCAGTTCTTGAGGGTTTTCCAGGGACTGTGGTTCATCTTACCATGGTTGAGCACACCGTCTTCTAACAGGACTTGCCACATGCCAACAGCCTGAGTTCGGGAGTGAACGCATGGGGTCTGCTGCAGCATCCAGTCCACGAGCTCAGTGCCCACACAGCACTGCCTAAAGGTGAGGGAACACAAAGGAGGGGGCAATCACCCCTTCGCAGATGCAGCATAGGAAATGGCTTTGGAGAGAAGACCCTCCCACGCAGTATGGTGTCCTTCCATCTAAAAGGTTTCAGGGCAAATCGAACCCCACATGCTGCTGCCTCAGGTTCTTAAACTTGGATACACATCAATAAATGCACATGGCTCATGAGAGAATCTTTTAAGCAAGGCTGCCAAAGCATTAGAGTACACAGTATTAAGGGAGATGGAAGGGCCAGTAGATGAGGAGTATTAGCTGGCAAGCTAATCATAGGGACAGAAACTGTCATTGTGAGCTGGCTCCAGGAAAGCTCACTATAAGATGAAGGCAAAGCATGACACTGATTTCCTTGACCTGAGCCTCATGAGGAATGAGTTAATGTGTGTGAGATGCGCAGAAGTACTCTGTGAAAGTTGCTGTAGAAGTGCAAAATTATCTAGCACTTTATATTTTCAAGTAATACTACTGAGCTTTCTCGGAGGGGTGTTGGGAGAAACAAGCAATTAGCAATGCAACTCTCTCAGCAAAAAGTTCCGGTGAATCTGACGCATAAGGGCACCAAATGCTTTCTGGTGTTCTGTGCGTTCACATGGTAATGCCCACAAGGCCCCTCAGCAATGAGTAGGTCTGGATGGGCAAGTTAAGGCTATTATTTATGAAATACTTAATTACACACACACACACAGGCACACGCATGCACACACACAAACACACACGCATTAGAAAATACTGAAACTGTCAGTGGGGTGAGAGGGGGGCAGGTGTTCCTGAAAGGTGGTTCAGGGGAGGAAGTGGAATCTTAAAGTCCTAAGGAAAGACCCCAGGGGACACGGGAACAGGGCAGGAGCCATAAAGCAGCTGGCTGCCTGCAGCTGGGACTGAGTCACTAGTGGCCTTCCGGCCCATGCTAAGGAGGGCACCACCTCTGGGCACCAGCTCCTTTCCCTCTAGTTTACGCTGGAGTAGACTCCTGGTGTGGGCCACTTTGGAAAAAGTCTTGACCTGGGAGGAGATGTGAGATACACCACTGGGTCTGCTAGGCATTAGCTATGAACTGTGTTCAGAGCTAACTTTGGTCTCTGGTCCTCATTTTCCTCATCTACAAGAGAGGAGGAGCAAAAGATGGTCTCCTAGTCCAAATATTTGGACTAGAGAGCTGTTGGAACTCCTGGGATGCTCCAACTTGGGGATGACACTGATCCCAGAACAAGGAGGAGGTCCTGAGATGGTCGGGGGATTTCCAAGTCTGCCCTTCTTCCCACCTATGCCCATACCTTAGAACTCTGAGGGGCAAACTAGAGTCTACTTACTACTCATGCTGAACCAAACATACAACCTGTCAAAACATTCTTCTTGTAACTGGAGAATTTATTAATAGGAAAAGTCTTAAAAAGGTATCCAAAATTCCATTTCATTTGGCTTTTAATCCAATGATTGCCTTTACTAAAAGGATAGCACCAAACCAAGGGCAACTGGGCCCTGTGAGAACACCGCAGTTGCAATACGGGAGACACAGCTATGCCACCAGTAGCTGGCAGACTCACTGGGAATCCTCACTAAGGATCCAGAGCATCCTGGGATCGGAGCAGGTCTGCTGGGAACTGTGCTGCATCTGCAGAGGTTTCAATCCCGTCCTGTTATTATAGCATTGATACAATGGGATGAGGAACAGGGCGGACAGAAAAGACGGAGCTGTGAAATATAAACGCCGGGGTAAGGACCTCAAGCCGTGCTACAAGAAGCAGTCGTGCCTCTGGCTTCCATGGAGTCCACTGGTCATTACTAACAGATCATTAATTTGTGTCATAGGGTGTGGAGCAGACATAACACCTATCTTTCAGGGGTTTAAAGTCTTAGTACTATGGAGCAAGGGATTATAGCTTCTGACTTTTACTTTCCATTATTTGTCACCAAACATGACATATTTAGTGGAATTTCCCTAACACAAGTCAACAGTTGGGAAAGCAAAATCACATCTTAAATTAAATAAGAGCAAGATCCTTTAGGCCTGTGAGATTTTGAGATTCATGTCATGAGTTTAAGAAGTTGAACTCTGGGGATAGGGGGATGTGTGATTTTTTAAACATCTTTACTTTCCTTAACACTATAGCTGTTCATAGGTGCCACAAATTCTAAAAAGAATAATTTCCAGCACTGGAGAAAGTCTTACAAATGTAACCATCTAAAGTGGTAGCTAGTAAAAACCACAAAAAGGCCTCAGTAACCAATCTGTTGTAGAACGTGAAATGTTTCGTGAGAGGAATGTCCTATAGAAGGTCAAGGTGCTTCTCCAATCCCATCTTCTTGCCAAAAGTCTATCAGGAAGTGACCTCTTTTCCCATTAGTGTGTATGGCTGATAGAAGCTGTGGTCAGAAGCAGGATGTGCAGTATTTTCCTGTATGTCCTCCAGGGACCGGATCTTGGAGAACATGTATGCAGTAGGTCTGTTATAGGGTGAACAAGGTATAGTTTTATAGGTTCTGTCATAAAAGATCGTCTCTAGAAATACATTCATCCCTGGTAATGGTAAAATTTGTATTCTAGCTCTTCACGGTGTCTTATGCATTTTGTTCATGTGCATCAAATGGGGCTTGACTCATGCCGAAGGCTCATGGTTTCTGAAGTCATGTCTAGGCTAAACGGGAGAGAGGGTGAACGGTTGCTAAGGGAGGACTATGTCTGAACCACAGGCTCAGGAGTGGACAGCGAAGGCTGGTGTGTCATACACTGTTTATTCCAATTCCTAACATTTGTTGAGTTGATAAGAGCAAAAATAAGAATTGGGCTTGAAATTTTAGTTGGCCCACTAGGGTTCAGGCACTCCAGAAGGCACAACCCACCACAGAGCCCTCAGCATCTTTATCTTTGTCAATTTTTAACTCCAGAGACAGCTATAATAAAGAGTCTATTCAGTCTGACTCTACATGTGAAGGTGTTGTGTACCTTACTGTGTGCATGCTAGAATAAAATCTTACCTTAGAAAATAGGTTGCATAAAGGACTTTGTACATTTGATTCATGACTGTCTTCTTAGGGCTTGCAGCACAATAGTAGCTGGCACTCAAGAGGTGTTCAATAAATTTGTAGAATGACTGAATGAATAAAAGGCCACTGAATTTGGAACTAAACCAATCTTGGTTTAGATGCTGGTTCTGCCACTCACTAGATCTGTGACTTGGACAAGAAAAGCTATTTGATCTCTTTGAGCTGACTCAGTTCTGTCACCTGAAAAGTGCTCATCCCCTCATCTAGCAGGTGTGAGGAGGGTGAAATAAGATAACATACGGAAAGTGGCCTGGTACAGGTCTTCCAGCATAAACAAGTGCTCAGTAAATGTTTGCTGAACGTGATCTAAACTTAGGTTTCCCAAAAGACATTAGCAAATTGAAATATAAAAATTTTCTTCTCGTTGTTCATCACAATGGAATTAATGTCCAAACAAAGTAGTGAAGGAGTTGCTGCTCCTAGACTATTAAGGATAACTAAACATGCCGAGTGTAGCAGAGATCCAAGCAAGCTTCTCTCTTCCAGAACCTGAGGACATTGTAAAGCAGGCTGCTCCCAGAGGGAAAACAGGGAGAAAGAAGAGTGTTTGTTCCATTTCACTAAACATGAATGTGAGGGGAACCACAGATTGTAGAATTAGCACACATACCGGTATGTCTTTAGGTGGTATTTTCTGTCTCTTATCATGTGAGGTGCTCGAGAGAGGATGGCATTTCGTAAAATTTTTCCAGCTCTGAGGATCTTCTCTGAAGGAACCTGGGTTTTAATCAAGTGGAAAGGAGGGAGGAGAAAGAAGTAGAGTTTACAGAAGGCAACAAACTGGATGAATCCTTAAATCACTTTCTAATCAGACTCTGGCTAGAAAAACATAACTCATACATATTTACATTCCTCGCTTGTGTGACATGTCACTGTTTTAGGCTGAACACTGAGATGCACTGAATATTTATTGTCTCTAGAAAATGGACCAGAGGTTTCTTGACGTGATGATCTGACACACGGACCTCCTCCAGGGGTCCCTAAGAAGTAAGCTTGGATGGCTCATCAACCCACCTACATCCCATTACCTTGGTAATGGTGTTAGCAGGACGGAGAGGAACGTGAGGTTCAATGAGAGGTGTCTGAAAAATAAAATGTCAAAGCAAAAGAAAATTAAACAAAAAGTTCAGTAAAGAAAATTATGGGTTGGGAGATAATAAGAAATACCAATTTTCATAAAACTCAAAACAAAATTGAAAAAAACCCAAGAGATAAAAGCTGCCTAAGGAGCTTGAATGCATTGGCATTCAAAGGGCAAAATTAGACCATTCCATTTGCCAGCATTCAAATATAAATTATTAAAAATGAAAAAATCCAACCAAACAGGAATGATTAGATAGATGTTTGTAGGCTGAAAGGGAGTAAGTATCCACACAAAGCATAACAAACATCAGAGCCAGGGAAAGGGAAAACAAGATAAACATGAACGGAGATTAAAATGACCTGTCTCGGGGGAAGGGATAAAGTATTGGTCTGCGTGGACATGAGCTATTTCTTCTGCATGTACTTAAGATTAGTTTTAGCAATTTTTATTTTTAAGAAAGTATTACTTTTCAAATGTGGCTTCATGGTGGCTCTGTGCAATTAGGCTCCTGGAACACCCGAGGAAGCCAGTGTAGTTCTCTCTATTCACCAGTCTTGTACCATTTTCAGGGTTCCATGAAAGTGGTATCAGCTCTGTTACCTGCTGGAGGTCTGCCTCCGAATCCCACGGAAATTACTTGCTACTTAGCTACACAACTGAGCCCTCTCATCATACCTAGACTCTTTTCTTTTCTCTGAAATATCTGGTAATGGTATTTCCTAATGGAGGGAAAAGATATGTCCAAGTAAAGGTGGTGGAACCGAAAGCAATACAATGATGCTTCTGCCATTTCCAGAAGGTAAGATGGCAATTTACTTTTTATGAGATTGCAGTAAGCAGAACGATGACCCTCTGAAGAGGTCCATTATCTCATCCCCAGAACCTGTGAATGGTTGGTTCTATGACAAAAGGATGTATGATTAAGGAATATTCTGGTGGTTCCTGGTGGGCCAATGAAATCATAAAGGCGTTAAAAGACAGGAAAAGGAGGCAGAAGAGTCAAAACCAGAGCAAGTATCATGAAGAGGAGCTGGCCTGACTTAGCACACCACAAGCCAAGGAGAAGAAGCAGCTGCAGTCTAGAATGCCAGACAGTGGAAAAGACATGCAAACAGACTCCCCCGGCCATGGCATCCAGAAGAAACACAGTCCTGCTCTCACTGACTTTAGCCCAGTGAGATCTATTTCAGACTTCCACACTAAAGCATGTAAGGTTATTAATTTGTTCTTTTTCAAGCCATTCAATTTGTGGCAATTTGTTATAACAAACTGTCACGGAAAACTAATATAGAGATTATCATGCTTTATTCTAAAGTCTCCTACTTTTTGCAAGTGGAAGATATTTATAGTGAAGACCTAGTAGTTCTTCCCCTTAGTCCTAATTTAGAATATATAATCAATGGGGAAAATAAAGCTCAATGTTAGTGTAAAACGTTTTATGTGCCTAAAAGCAAATGTACATGTATAAAACAACTGCATATCTTTTTATCAAGAAGAAATTTCAAGTGGATTGTTGATTTAAGTATAACAGATCCAAGGAAAAAGAAAATACTAAGCTTTAAAAACTAGCATAAAAGAGATGAGGATTTGTTTAGAATGACTCATGGAACTTACTTATTTAAGCATTTTCATCATCTTGTTGGTATCTGGTAGGCCTTGCCCACCTTAACATCACTAGGGCACAGTGCTAAGCACTGTAATAGTTTCTTAGCAGCACAACCTAGATCAAGGAATGTCAGCCTGGTCCAATTCAATAGTGACTTTAAACAGAGATCAACTTTGCTTTGAAAAAGCCTATGTTCCCTTATAAAGGAGCTGTGGATGAGAGAGGAACCATGAACACACTTTCTTAACAAAGCCCTGAAAAACACAGAGAGAATTCTGTGATGGCGTATCACCTGAGACAATGTTCACAGCTCTAGAGCACCCTACACCAGGGTGCTGAAAACACGCAGTTCAAACATGCTGCAGATCTCCCAGCTGGCTCGCAGTTCTCAGGCCACCCCTCTCCACGTTACACAGTTCAGTTTACCCATCTGGGGTTATGTCTAGTTATACATTTAACTGTAAAAGTCTCTGATTATTCTTGAAAAATAATAGTAAAAGCCGATTTCTCTTCTGTCTTGGAGAAAGGAGGTCTACAGTAGATGGATGGGGTTAACATTTGAGGTTACCTTTTGTTTCCTACAAAACATCTACTGTCTTTTGCAATAGACTTTGAAATGCTGGGGATGGGCACTCCAGAGGAGAGCCACGCTTCGAGATGGATGATATATGATTATTTTTGGTAGGCTCAATGAAACGTTATTTGAAGAGTGTCTTTTTATTTGTTTCTATAGAAATGGCTCTGTTTTAACAAAAGGCTAAAAAGCAGTCCCCAGTTGAGTGTTGGACAGCTCCCTCTTAGATTCCTTGGAACCCTGAAAACAAACTGTTACTAAGGCGGGGGAAGCATCAAGCTGCAAGGAGAATGTTCCTTTTGCTTTGTGACTTCTAAAGGCCTAAAATGTACACAAGATTATCTTTTAGCCAGGTGGTCCTGGAACCAGCCTCAGGACCACGAGGCCGTTTGATCTGTTGAAAGGCAGTGCTCTCACCTTTTCCAGCTCAGAGATTTTAGGTGGAAGGGCAATACCATGACTGGATGCTTAGAGGCGGGCATGTCCCTTTATTTAAATAAAAACTCCAGAACACAGGAGGTGGAAGCAGGGAAGGTGTCATTTTGAGGGAGTGGGAATTTGTTTCTGAAAGGGACGCTACATTCAGTTAGGCAACATCCTATGCTCTAAGGACCACTGGTGCCTGGCAGTGTCTGTTGTGAGATATACTGACATTTGTGACAGGCAACAACTACTGGCCCCAGCCGAGTCACAGAGCGCTGCACTGTAAGTGTGGCTATGCTGCTGCTGGGTCCACTTATTTACTTCCTTTCTGATTTACTTTGGGTTTCAAGTCAATCTCCTTTTGAGAATTTCACCTTAGCTCTGCTATAGAGAAATAAGGAAAATAATTTCATTTTATGAAGATGAAGGTAAACAGTGACACTAGCAATGATTTGGATAAGAGCCCCGGCCCTGTGGGCAGGTTTGTACATCTGTCACGCTCCTCTAAACCGTGCTATCTCCTCATTTTATTATTTTCATTTTTTTAAACTAAGAAAACCAAGGCCAGACACATGCAGAGACTTACCTGAACCTATACAGCTAATAACTGGGCTTGCTGCAAGTTGAGTCCAGGTCTAGCTACTCTAGTGTCTACACTGCAGGTACAATGATACTGTCCCACCTGCCCCAGAGACATCTGCACACACTGAAATAGTCTGTGCCATGTTTACTTAAGGTACACTGAGAATAGTGCATCTAAGCCCTACTAGATTATCAGGCATCAGACTTGATCTGATAAATTTCCAGCAATAAATAGTCCTACCGACCTACTGAGATTACACATGGTACCATGGAACATGTTTGGTCTGGATTCACTTTTTAAAAAGCAAAATTGTAGTAATAAAACATGTAGCAATGAAGAACTGTCTGATCAGGGCTAAGATAAATACACCAGGGAGAGGGGCAGCAGTGAGTCCACCTAGGAAAATGGAAATGACTCAGGGTACTGATCGCTAAGAGAATTTAATGCCAGGAAGTGATTTAACAGCCAGTGGAAGAAGTGAGAGGCCTAATGGCCCACTCTGAGCTAATCTGATGTTAGCAAAGCAAACCTGATATTGGGAAGCAGTGAGAAAAGGAACCTTTGCCAGGTCTGAGCCATGGGTCCTCGGGCCCTGGTGAACACTGGAACCTCAAGGGAGAACCTAGAGGACCCCATAGGTGCAACCACTGCTGAGATGCTGCCCACATGCCCAATGCCAAGAGGAACACAAGATGCCCCCACATCAAGTCTCCCTCTAGTAGGAAGCCAGAGAAATAAGGAAAATAATTTTACTTTAGACACAATTAGGTTAAACAGAAGAGACAAGCAAGCAGTATGGTGATATTAGTGAGAACCAAACCAAGAAAACCAGCAAAAGGCAAAACCAAGCACAGGAGAGCCCACAGAGGCAGAGGTCAACCCCTCCGCTGAATGGCCGAGCCGAGCAAGGGCAAAGGTGTGCCTCAAGTCCCAGTCGGGACCCTCACAGCAAGGTGGTGGCAGCAGCCACAGATTGAGACAGTAGCAACAGCACCTAAGCACTCCCCACTCGCTGGCTGTCCCATATTCTCCAGGTATGTCCCTCTTGCCTGTGGGTAAGGAGGGGGATTACAGAGCAGGGGCTTCATTAGCAATCGGGACAGGTTTGTTTCTGAGAGTGCCCCCCTCATTCTCACCTATAGCCAGATGCATCATGACAAAAAGCCCTAGCAGGAATGGACCCCTCTCTGATTAAATTTCATACATTTGAACACATCAATCATGTGTTGATAAAATTTCTTCCTTCCTACCTGGGCATGAAAGAATCCAAACCAGGCTGTGAAAACATGATCCTGAAAGCTAGGCAGGGAGAACAGATAAAGGCAGAGGCATTCAGCTTCCTCTCTGATTTTCTTGGCTCTCTCCCCGAAGACTTCCCTCAGGATTGACCGTAATTGGGTTTTGTTTGTTTCTGGAAAGGGGGTGCTCTTCCTACTGCTCTTTATTATGTTTCTATTACTACTGAAAGGAAGAAACAGTAAGGGAAAATAGTCCTTTTGGCACCATAGCCAATTCAGAAATACTAATCAGGTGATGATAAATATGAATTTAGTCTCCATTACAAGATGCACAATAACTCTCCGGTAGATGATAATTAGGTGTAAGGCCCTGTAATAGGCCTCGTGAAAACCACATTCAGGCCCTCCTGAAAAGGGGTAATGCTTTTACTCCAGTGTTTACTCACAGCAGCTTTTTGCAAGGCACAGCATCTTAAGCCAAGAGACAAGAATAACAAGTTCGATTGGGACACAATGCTCATGGCAGAATGTTGACAACCCAGTGCAATAAAAAGCATGAAGAGTCCACATCCAGCTGGCTGCAAAGATTAACTGAAGGCCATGGTGTTCTGAGGCTAAGAGAGGGGACTCAGAGAAAGTGCCTCTTGGCAAAGAGCTCTTGTTCTTGCTGGAAAAGCAAAATTTCTATGGATTAAACAACTAGCAAGACCATAGGAGTTCACCAATTAATGCTAGAAAACTAGATTTCAAATTTCTGCCTTTCTTATTTCAGATGAGCAGGTCTCTAGGAAGTGTGAAACATAAAATCAGATTTTCAGTAAAAAATGACATACGTGTAGAAGTTACTTTTCCTTGACATTTTGAAATGATACAATTAAAGTCCCTGAAATGTGTGTCTCATTCTAATAATAATTATCACAATGTCATCACTCTTTGGTGATGACCAATAAAATTAAATTAAGGACTAAGTCAGACTCACAGGCAGATTTCACAACTCTGAAATAACTGTGTAAGTTTTTCCATTTGTGAAATAGTGGAAAAATCTTCTATAGACTTCTTTGGCTACGATCCGTTAGTTTTCCCCCCTCAGGTCTTTCCTACTTCAAAATTGGCTCCTAGATATCTAGGTTTGTCTCGGACACAAAGAGCTTGAAAGCTGTCACTCTTGACCTTACAATAAAAAAAGAAGGTTGAACAAAGTGAAAATAATGATTTCTCTTGGGGTCATTACAGAACTTGGGAAGCAGAACAAACTGTTGCCCTGACATCTGGAGACGGGAGAATTCAGAGTCACAGCTCAGTGTGCTTAGCTCAAACGGACGTTGAAAAGTGGTAGGAACACTAAAATGGTAAATTTGCTGAACGTGGATGAGTTTGAGACTGAGAAATCCTGGGAGTTGGGGTAGCCTAAGGGGGGCCCTCCCACCTTTGTGAGTCCCAGCAGATTCTCATGGGGAAGAGCTGATAAAGACTTTCAAATGGGTCTGGAAAGAATAGGGGAGAGTAACCACTGTGAAATCCACCCATGGTGTTCTCCACGGCAAAGGCCAACTTTCCAGAGAACAAACTTCATCAGTCTTTCCTACCTAGGAGAAGGGCACTTCTCAACTCTGACCTTCTCTAGCCTTCCTCTGTCAACTATAGAAGTGGGGGAAGGGAGCTAAGACACAGTTGGCAAGGTCACAGCCTAGGAACACGAGCCCACTAAAAGAATTCTCCCTTCCCCATTCCCTCCCCAATAGCCAATAAAAATAACAGATGACAACTGCAAGACGCAGGTCTGATCTAAGGAGGACCTCTTAGGGAAGCCCAAAGACAATGGACAAAGACAAAAACAAAGACCCTAGAAGCCTCTGGCACCTACATCTAAAGAAAATATTGAATACCAACTATCTCCTACCCAGATGAACATAACATCTCATGCTAAAGGCCTACTCATCGCAATTCTTTTTACTAGCATGTCATGTCTGGCTTTCAATAAAACTCATTAAAAAGCATGCTAAGAGACAAGAAAAATCAATCTGAAGACACAAACCAAGCATTGGAACAAGACTCAGATTTTAGAATTCTCAGATAGAAAATTTTAGTTATAATTAATATGTTAACTATGGGATAGTGTTTCATTGATAGCACTAATGGGAATTATGGCCATGTGCAAGAATACATTCAATAATTTAAATAGATTAAATTTCTAAGAAAGAATGAAGGGGAACTGTACAATCAAAAACACTGTAACAAAAAGGAATAATGACTGAGGAGTTCATCAGTAGAAAGGACAATGCCAAAAAAAGATGGAATGACCCTGAACACAGGTCAACAGAAATCTCCCAAGAGCTAATGCAGACAAAAAAATAATGGGAACCACCTCCTCTAAATAAAAGAAATGCAACCAAACCCAGGATATCTAAGAACCACAAAATGATTTTAAGGGATAAAACACACATGTGATTAGCTACCACAAGAAGAAAGACAGATTAAAGCAGAAGAAAAATTTGAAGTAATCCTGACTGAGAGTCTCCCCAGAAGTACTGATAAACCAAATTCAGGCAGCTCAGAAAACACCAAGCAGAGTAAATGATTTGAAAACACCTACATAGAGGTATATCACATTCAAATCACAGAAAATCTAACATAGAAGGGACCTTTTGAAAGAAGTCAAAGAATAAAAACACCTTAACTATAGAGGAACAAGAATAAGAATTACACAAGATTTCTTATTAGACACTTACGCAAACAAAAAGTATATTATTTTAAATGTTGGAAGAAAAAGACCTCATCAACTTAATTTTCTATACCCAGCAAAATTATCTTTCACAGGTAAAGGAGGACTATTGAACCGTACCCTTAAAAATGATGTGGACAGCAAATTTTAGGATATGTGTTTAAACCAATAAAAAAAGCCAGGGTGAAGGAGAAATACAACTTTCTCAGACAAACACAATCATAGGAAATTAGTTGCCGGTGGCCCTGCCTACAAGAAATATTAAATTCTCAAAGAAGAAGACAAATAAGGTTAGTGATCCAGATTTATATAAAAAGGAAGAGTATCAGAGAAAGGAATAAATGAAAGCAAAATAATATCAGATTTGTCTTATTCTTAATTCTAAATAAGTGTGAAGTGAAAATAGTAACCATGTATTGCTTCTAGCATTAGAGTAAGTGAATATTACAAACTAGCAATTAAAATTCAAATATTTGACTTTTTAAAGTAAAAGGTATAATTTGACAAGCTAATAGAAAAGACAACATGATATTGTATAAAATTATCAAAACTAAAGTTGGCAGAAAAGGGGATTAAAAAGAATAACAACCCCCAAAAACCCCTGCAACGCCCAGAAAAAAATGCAGCTTTTAATATAGTTATACTGATAATCACTTTAAATATGATTTGTCTAAATGCACAAATCAAAGGACAGGTTGTCACAGTGGATCCAAGTGGATGTTGTCTCCAGGAAAGTTACTTTAAATATAAAGGCTCACATAGGTTCACTGTAAAAGGGCAAAGAAAGATGTCATGCTGATACTAACATTAACAAAGCGGGAGTGGGCGCATAACTGCAAAGCAGATTTCAGAACAAGGAAAATCATTATGGATGAAGAGGAGTGTTATATACTGATAAAGAAGACAGTTCTCTAGGAATAAATTATAATTGTAAATGTGTGTGCACCCTCCCAAAGAGCTTAAAACAAGTGAGGCAAAAAGTGAGAACTGCAAAGAGAAACAGACACACACCATCACAGCTAGAGACCTCACTGTGGGTCAGTATACGCACATGGATCCTTGCTCTGCCAGCAAAGAGAGCCTGGAAGCAGGGTCACCCCAGTAGCAATAAGTACAGAAAGCAGCACTAAGTATACAAGCCACGGTTTGTAACGCTACTCCATAAAAAAACCAACCAGGTTCCTTAAAGAAAGAGGTTGGTTCTGGATTAGGGTAAGGAATACCTAAGAACTTTTGAGTATAACCCTCAGGGCCAAAAAGAATGGAAGCACTCAAAATGAGAACAAATAAATCCCATAATAATAGAGGTGCTTCAAACGGACACAAGAGTCAGCTGAAGAACTCCCAGTACCAAAACTACAATAATTTGAGCAAATTACAGAAAATAGTATTGGATTATCTAAAGTATAAAATACCCATGAGTCCATAATATTATAAATAAATGATACATTATGTAGCGACTGTGGCCTCAAAAGGTGGAGCAGAACTTCCAATTCTTATTTACTTATTTTGGTGGTAGCTGGAATTGAACCTGGGGCTTTTGCACTGGGACAAATCTCTAGTACTTTAAAAAATTTTTTTAAAAATTCTCAAGACAAAACTCCAGAGTTGCCCAGGTTGGGATCAAATTTGCAAGTTTCCTTCCTCTGCCTCCTAAAGTGCTGGGATTTCAGGCATGCATCACAAAACCCAGCTTTGAACTCCCAAGTCTTTAAGTGTGGCTGTATATAGCGACTTCTTTACACAGAGTACATAATGAGAAGGGGGAAGAGTAACTTTACAGCGGAAGACATGGTGCACATGACCTCGGACCTCAGCCAGGTGATCAAGACCATCATGAGCAGGATAAGTCATGTTGATATGAGCAGCATGTAGGCTTCAGGTCATATGAAGAAAATGCCACTTTATTTACCTCTGTGTCCTTTCTCCCCAAACCCACAACTGGAATCTAATGATAAGAAAATACAGGAGATCTCACCTGAGGGACGTTTCTACAAGATGCCTTACCACTACTCCTCAAAACTGGCAGAGTCATTGAAAATAAGCCTGAGAAACTGCAATAACTAAGAGTGGCCCAAGAGTAGTCAAGAGGAATTACAGCCAAACATAGACAGTAGTGGAGTCCTAGATATGGTTCTGGTACAGAAAAAGTTCTGTAGATGACAACTAAGAAAATCAAAATAAAGTACAGATTGTAGTTCATAATGTATCAAAATTGTTTCCTTACAACAAATATACCATCCTAACAAAACAGGAGGTATTGGGTGCAGGGTGGTATATGAGGACTCTCTGCATTGTATGTTCTATTTTTCTATAGATCTAAAACAGTTCTAAAAAGTAGTTTACAAAATTTAAGAGCAAACAAAAGAAAGTCAACTAGAGGCAGTTAAAGTAAGCTTTTCAAATATCCTAACTAGACTCTTTAGTAGAATTTTAGCAAAAATGGGATGCTTGGAAATATTTCCTGTCATTGGTGCCAGGGATGATCTCCCAAGGTTAGCTGGACAGAACAGTAACCAATGAATGCAAAGGACTTTCTGTGTGGGTCTCACAGTGCAGTGCTGGTGACAGCTGTACCTGACTGCTATTTCATCCCCAATGAAGCCTGTCTTCGGGGTTTCCACTCATGCCTACAGCACACAGTCTAGCCAACCTAACTGGCAGCAATCCCATAATAAGAAAGGGACAAGTCATCTTTCTGACTGGTCAAAGGTGACAATGTCTTGTTCCCTCCTGTGCTTCCTCCATATGCCAGCAGCCAAGAGGCAGAACCAGAGCCAGGGGCAGCAGGAGAAGGCCAGACACTCCCCATATCACCGATGCTGGAACACTAGCCCAGTCCCTTCAAGAGCTGGAATGCTGGAAAGCATACATAACTGATCTTTATGAAGAGCTGAAATATCTTCAGGATCCAAAGTGACAAGACTCTCATGAATTAAGACTTTTCATGTTGCTAAGTACCAGGGAGAAAGGAGGCATCCAATCTAACTCATAGTGGGCAGTTGGGACAGATTATTACATGTGTATATTTTACTGACTTGAGATGCTACAAGCCAACCAAATGGATACGGATGTACATGTACTTTTGAAAGTGGCTTATAAATCTGAGGAACTGAAACCTGCAGTTTGGGCTGCAGTCTGACCATAAGAAGGGACTTGCACATGCTGAGGCTGCTTGGTGGATCTGTGGCACCAGAGCGTGGAAGAATGTGTCCAGGGAAGATGCTACCCAGACCCTCCTGTCGCCTGGTCTTGCTGCTGTCACTTGATCTCACAGCACCACACACTGAGCTGGTGTGAGCAACAGGGCAAGTTTCCTTCCAAAATATCCTAACGCAATGTCACAAGAATGTGTGCCTTTAGAATGAGTCTGTCAAGCCCTAATTTAAAAAATAAGATTAAAAATTTTTTTTCTTCTGCTGGTGGGAGATAGCCTCAATTCAATATTAATTTTCAATACTTGGATATTCTGAGTATTTTTTTCTAGAAAGTGCATCTACTCCTATCAGATATTCCTAAACCAGATATCTGGAGGAAAAAGGAAAAAAAACAAGGCTAACTTTACAGAGGCACCATTTTTTAATGACCAGAAACTTCTCTTTGAGTTCTTACATAATGGTTTAGTTTTTCCTTACAAATTGGCCTGTGCAGGCCCAGATTTTCCTATACTGGTAACATCAACGTATTATTATTAAATCGGCATTTTAGTGATAAGGACCAAGAGATGCATACAGAGGCCACTCTTCAGAATCAGAGTACCTCTCCTCACAGCTGTACTATTTATAGAAATATAAATCCTGTGAAGGATTATTTATTCTTCCCTATCTCTTCCTTTTTACAAATTTAAGCCTGTTCCTCATCATTTACTCTCACTTCCATTATAAGAAATTCCAATAGCAAAGTCCAAACCTGGGAGCAGTGCGTTGATTGCTTTTAGGAAATAATGTGAATCTAAGATTTAAGACAGAGTTCACTGTTTGGCACGTGCATGGATTGGTGCTTACTAACAGTAAGGCTAGAATACCAGCACATTCCCCTTTATAGTGTCCAATTTAAATGTGAGCCTGGTAGATCCTGAAAGTTCTAACACATATTCAGTATTAAAATAAAGTGAACATATAAAGCCCATGGTTGAAGCTCTGGTTTTTCTAAAGCCAGGAAGCCAAGCTGCTGCTGGGTACATTCCAAAGGCAGACAATGGTCTAGGTAACATATTTTAGAGAATGCTCTGGTGCTGAAGTGCTACATTAATTGGCACATGGAAGCCAATATAAATATATATTATGTCCCCTACTTCTCTCACACACAAACAGTATACACTAGCCTGAATCTTGGGGGTTTTTTTCCTTTAACAATGCATCTTAGAGATCTTTTCATATGAGAATGTAAAGAACTATTTCATCTCCTTGTTATCACTTACGTGTACCTTTTAGTAGCTGCATGGCATGTCATTATAGAACATGTATAACGGCAGGTAAAGCCAGTGAAAATTGTGTAATGCTCTATTACTCCTGTGCCCTTGAAAACTCAGGATTCTTACCATAGGTCAAAAAATATGTATCTTTCAAAATAGTGATCAAACCAGTAGCAATGAATATCTTGAGTTTTGAAATCCCATTCTTATGGAAAGAAATCTTCTTGGGAGAAAAGTCTGATTGCAGCGGTATAAAATGTGTAAGACAAGATGTTGCTGTCTTGTTATGCACGATAACAAGAAAGCTGTGAAAAAATACAAAGGGTTTTGTTAAAGGATGTAGGACAATTTGAACATCAATAAGTATAATAATTACAATAAACTGAAGCCCATAAAACAAGTTTAAATTCATGAGTTTCTAATAATATTTGGGGAAAAAACTAATTGGTTACCTTCTCATAATTAGCAGGAATCAATTCATCATTTTATAAATTGACTAAATATAAAGAAAGAATAAAGCACTTACCCTGCCTTTCCTATACAAACTGTACCACCAGATAACTAGATAATAGATGAGGGTAGTGATCCCTTATAAAACTATTTCAGCAAACATACAAAAAGGAAATGATCACCTTAAATCACCACCATTTTGCAACTCTTAGGCATGAATGCATTTAGGTATCAAGCATCTAGTACTGATAATACCAAGAAGCAACTGGACATTATGTTCTTCCAAAGGAGGTTGAACCTAGACTTATTCAAGCCCTCAGGCACAGCATGCTGCACCCATGAAATCTGAGCTATCCCTATACTGTATTAACCTGTAAGGATACCTAAGAATTAAGTTAAAAAGCAAGTCATAGCAAATTATTACTTCATTTATATAAAAACTCTACATATGTGTAGATACACATGTGCTTTACTATACATAGGTGAATAAACAACTTAAATAGAGTGTGACAAACTATGAGCAGAGAAGGGAATGGGAGATGTGGGCATCTGGAGGGGGTTGTGGTGGTAAAAGATATTTGGATATTTTTCTCCGTAGACTTTGAAATTATCTTAATAATTTACAATGGATATAAAATTGATTGAAGAGAAAAGACTATTAAGCGATTTCTCTTTTCCTCAGATTTGCTTTTTAATGAACTGGGTTATTTATCTGATAAAATAACGCATAAAATCTATGTTTTAGGAATTCTACTGTCTGTATGGATAGCATGGGTATCACATGAAAATGCAGGTGGTGGTGCCACCGGCCTGGGGTGTAGCCTGAGGATCTCCCCTTCCGCCCGATGGCATGCAAGGTGCTGGTGCAGCCTGAGTCCCAGTCTGAGCACTGGTAGCACCCTGTGTATTCTTATGTCGTGATTCTTCCTCAAAATGCAACTGTGTCCTGAAGACCAGGTCTAGCTGATATAATCATGAAGTCATTCTCCTGTCTTTATTTTGCCCAAATAAACCAATATGTTTTTTAGTTCAAGGAATAATTTCCTGGCCATTTTGTTTCTTTTTTTTTTTAATCAAATGCTTGCAATGTATTAAGGAAAATTTAATACATTTGTCCTGTAGGAGTATTTGAATAATATACTTAATATTCACAAGTAACACACTCCAAAATTTCTAAATTACAAATAACTCATCTCAACCAAATTCATTATATAATATTTAATAGGGTCTCCAAGAATAGATGAAACACAGCATAATCCTTACATTACTGTGCAAAGGGAATAAGCAAAAATAATCACATTCTGCTTTTTACAAAATTAGTATTTCAAAGTGTTTAGAGCATGAATCTGAATTTCAGTGGCATAAAGTAATTTCAATATTTGCAGGGTCTAATAGTTCATAACTTTATTCTAACTATTAAGGCAGAATAGAAATTTACCTACAGCATAATAAAAAAAATCTTAAAATTTCTGGAAGAACCACTGAGACAGGGTCAGGGATCCTTACACACAGCAGCAAGTCCCAAACCATGCTACAGGTTACTGCAGCCGCGTCCCACAGCCTCTGCCGCCAAGTCCTCCCCAAGCCCCTTCTCCGCTACCCTCATCGAAGAAACATATTTTGAAAAGACTTGCAGAATTTGATTTGCATGTGTGAGCTTTACTTGTATTCAGGGAAGCTGGACTCCTAAAGTGCGAAAAGCCTCACTCAAAGCAAACACTCTCTACTCTCCTCGCTAACAGAACAGGACAAATAGTTACTAACCTGGAGAAAGAAAAGTGTAGAGAACAGATGTACAAATACTATAAACAGGCATATTCATATAATATACCATCAAGAAGAGAGCTATTTTTAGCTACCTTAAATGAGAGGCAAAGTTCTTATCTCTTAAAAAGCTGGAAGTATTTTCACAAATCCATTGGGTAATGATTAGTCCTTTAAGTTATTTAACATAGTAGCACATCATGTTTATATAGATGTAATAGATTGTGACATATCACATTATGTAATGTAATTTGACTTAATCTGTAGGCAAATATCATGTACCTTCATGCACATTTGAGAATGTTTCCAGTGATATGCTAAGTTGATTTCTTAATTCAGGTTATAATCCTAGCTTTGTGTTACCAGGTGATTGAAAGTAAGATTGGCCCACTTAGAGACCCACACTGGGACACCATGACAAGCAATAGAAACACAGCAAATCAGTAGGCTACAAGCAGTTATGCTCATCCTTGGTGCTTTGAAGATTCATAATCAATGTCTCAGATGAAACAAATGAAGAAACTGTTAGGGAAACTAATGGTCATGCACATTTCTTGATTCTAGGAGACCTAAGGAATATATTTCTTCTAGACATCAGTCATGTTCTGAATTTTCCCTGAGGGCCCCTCTGCATTTCCTAATCTCTAGTCCCGCACATATTTCACTCTTTGTACCACGGTTATTTATGTGTCTGTTCTCTAAGGACTACAAGAACCCCTTAAAATAAAAAGTTGTGTCTGTGTTATGTCAGAATCCCTGGAGTGCTTTGTGCATACAGATTATTCATTACATATTTATTTGACTAATAATGCAGAGAAACACATGAGGAGCTTTTACCCAGCAGAGGGATGAAAAGAAGGAAAAGAATTTTTCCTCTTTTCATGTCTGAAATTCCGGTTTTGCTCTTCATGGTTAGCCTTAGTGTATTGGATGCTGGTAGTTAATTTAGGGACTATTTTACTTACGTTTTCTTCTTAGGAATAACATTTTTCTCCAATTCAAACTTAGAGTAAGGGATTTTGAGTTGGAAAGAAGAAACACTGATTTAAAGTAGAGGCTCTGTGTTTTGTTTACATGGAGAAAGTTTTAGAAAATGGATTGTCATGGAGACCTGAAAACCATCCTTCTCCATCTCTTGACTTCCTCTTGTTTTTCTCTTGATAGACATAAAATTGTTTCATGTTTTCACTGTTTTAATAAGTACTTTTGAATGTCTTTGTTTTTGGACATTTTTAACAATTTCATAAAAGTGATAAACTTCAAGATGCACATATACACATATCCAAAATTCTATTTACAACTTAAGGGGTTCACAAACTTCTGAAAGTCCAAACACAGATCTTAAACATGAACACATATATTCCTAATACTTCAGAATCCATTACCACATATAAGCACAACAAAAATGTGTAGCTACATTCACAAGAGACATGTACTAAGACATTCAGAAGCGTTATTCATAATGGTCCCCCACCAACACAATGGACAATAAATGTATATTCCCATAACAGAATGAAAAAGCAAGGTACTTTGTACACAATGCAGGATAAATCTCACAAACACAATGTTAAAGACTGATACAAAAGATGTGTGCCAGATGTTTTTCATTGGTACAAATTACTATTCTCTTAGAAGGCAAGAGGATAGGAATTGGCTAAAAGGAAAGCCAAGGTAGGATTTTGGGAGTGATGGTGAAGTTGCATTTCTTGATCTGAATGCTGTTTACAGGAGTGCATTTGTGAGAACATACTTACCTAAATTGTGCACTTTTTTATATGTACATTTTACGCTTCAATAAAAGCTAAAAGAAAAAGGCTGAACAAAAAATTAACTTCATTTCCTCATTAAAAACTTTTAAAGAAAGTATCTATTAATCCCCCATTAGACAGATAAGGTATACACAAAAATAAAGAAGACCCTTGGACTTTGAAATTTCACACAGAGTGGCATCTAGGCATATGTGGTCCCAACAAACAGCTTCAGATGCATCAATCTGTGACTCAATTTTCCATTAAGAGTGACTTGAAGGGAAAAAGAAGAAATACATATGTTTGTATATATGAAAAGCCCCCAGAAAAAATGTCACCAGGACCAACCTCCACAGAGGGTGGTCTTCAGGAGGAGGACCCTTGGCTAGACAGTGAACCTAGCCAACCACATAGCATTTTCAGAGATATTCATTCATTTAATGATTCTGGGAAAATTTAAGAATACTGATTGCAAATGTCAGGTATCTCCTGCTGAAGACACTAATAACACCCTTAAGAGTATATAAACACGTGAAAAATTAAACAAAAACAGTATTAAAGTCAGCACATAATTGTTTTTTAGTTATGTGATTTAAATACTAGATATACCTGCCAAAGCATACTTTTTTCCCTAGCAGACAAAACATTAATGTATTTTATTTATTCATATATTTAATGGCAAATATGGCACATTCACATTCTTTTCAGATTTAACACTTAAGAAGCCCAATGAAATGTAAACTAGTACAGTCATTATGGAAAGTAGTACGGAGATTCCTTAAAAAACTAAAAGTAGAACCACCATATGATCCAGCCAAAGGAGATGAAATCTTCATACCAAGAAGATATTTTCATTCCTATGCTTATTGCAACACTGTTAACACATAGCCAAAATACAGAGCCAACCCTGATGCCGTTCAGATGAGTAAAGAAAATAAGGTATACTTATCCAATGGAATATTTCTCCGTGAAACAAGCCAGAACAGAAAAACAAATACCACATGTTCACACTCCTTCATGAAAACCAATAAATCAACCTTGTCCAAGCAAGAAGTGGAATAGCATGTGGGAAACGATAAGGGGAAAGAGGAGTGAAAGAAATTAAAAGGTGCTGTAGAAGAGTTTGAAGGATGCTAGAGGAAGAGGTAGAAAAACGGTAAGTGGACATGATCAATACATGTATAAAGGTGTGACAGTGCACCCTATCAATTTGTGCAATTAATATGTTAATGAAAAAAGAATTCCTTGAGTGGGTGGAGTCTGGACATTTCCTGAGATGCCCTCAGAGCATCTTTCCTATTGCTCTGAGACAAAGTACTTGGCTTCTTTTTAATGCTAATCTTTTGAGCAACCATGTTCTCCCTGGTTCCAACTTTATATGGGCTTTTTTCCTGGACAAACTGCAAATTTTTCACATCTTTTGGCTCTTCCTTTTGCTTGATTCTCACTACAGAGCTGAGTAAAAGTAGCCAGCAGTACCCATGCCATTGCTTGGACTTTGGGGCAGTCTTGAAATTTCCTCTGCCAGACCAGTTAGTTTGCCACCTTTAAATTCAGCCTCACACAGTCTTAAGACATGGGAAAAATATAAACAAACTCTGCCAGAATGTAACATGTATGGCCCCTAGTCCATTTCCAATGGAGCCCTCATTTGAAATCTGGTTAGCCTGGCCTTTACTGTCTGCACTTCTACCAGCACTGTGATCCTCTGAGCTATAACCAAAACTGCCCATTAATCTTTGCTTATAACATTCTGCAGCTTCTTTAGTCTTCATTTTCAAACTTTTCCAAACTCCCTCCAGAAACCAGTTTCAAAGTGTTCTGAACTATGTGGTTAGGTTTACTCACAGCTAAAACTCCATTCCTGGTATCATTTTTTATTAGTCACTTCCCCATTGCTGGAATAAAACACCCAACGCTTGCAAATTTAAAAAGGCGGGGTTTATTTTTGCTGGTTTCACAGTGGAAATAGCCTGTGAGGAGGGCATGGCAGAGGAAGGCTGCTTACCCCACAGTAGCCAGGAAACAGAGAAAAGAAGAGCTGAGGGCAAGAATATACCCTTCCAGGTAACATCCCCAGTGACCTGCCTCCTCCACCCCAGCCCAACCTCCTGAAAGCACATTCAGCTTTGGACTCTTCAGAGGATTAATCTATTGATGAGTAAAGGAACCCCGTGATCTGATCATCTTGCAAAACCCCTGAACACGTGACACTTGGGGGACATTTTGGGTCTAAACCATACCATCCAATGACTTGATCTTTTGTTCATTTATTTATTTAGTTAGTTATTTGGCAGGACTTGGGATTGAACTCAAGACCTTCAGATTGGACTAATTCCCCAGCCATTTAAATTTTTTAAATTTTATTTTGAGACAGGGTCTTGCTAAGTAGTCAAGGCTGGGTCTGAACTTGTGATCCTTCCTCCTTACCCTCTCATAGTGCTGGGGTTATAGGCAGGCACCACAATACCTCGTAATGTAATGATTTGACTCTTGAGAAAGTTCCAAGGAGTTGTCTGTAGCCAACTATAGGCTTCTGAAAGTATCAGTTGAATCTGTCATATGCCTTAGAAATTCTCACAAATACTTTTAGGGAATGTATTAAATTTGCAATAAATGGCACATGTTTAATATTACATGGTTGGGACACTAATATATTACAGTGTGGTTTTTAAAGTATGGGAAAGAACAGTCAGAAAAGCTTACACTTTTATAGGCAGTCATTGCCCACTTGTCATAGTCAGTATCAGCACCGAGAAACCACAGTGTGGCTTCACAGGGTCAGAGGGAGGCTCGGGATTCACTGGTGGCACAGACACCTGCAAATCACATCTAGCTGAACCCTATTCTGTACACAAAAGTACCTGATGAAGGCAGGTTTTGCTGGGGGAAGCAGAGGGGAAGGCAACAGTTGTCCAGGGTAGTGCCAGCAAGCCTTCCCAGAGAGGCGAGGTGTTCCCGAGTCTGGCTGCAGCATGCAGCTGGTGAGGAAGGAGACAAAAGGAAGTGCAGGAAGACACTTGTGTGAAGACATGGTAGGTCACCATGGTTGCAAGTGCACAGTGGAAAGTCTAGTATCAATGGTAGTAAGCATGTCCTTAGCTACTGGTTTTTACCTTTTGTCATTAGAAAACAATGCGTGCTCACTGGAAAGTATAAAAAGTGTACTCACAACTCAAAAATTTTTTGAGTATGATTAATTAAAACAAAGTATGATTAATATTTTGGAATATAAATATTAATCCTTTTTAAAGTATATTTTGTATTTCTTCCTTTTTACATAACACTAAATCACAAGCAGTTTCACATATTACTACAAGTTCTTTGTAACCATCAAGTTAAAAATTCCCATAGTTTAACAGTTCTCTTATCATTATATTTTTAAGTTGTTTAAAACCATATTAACATAAATATGCTCTCAGCTTAGGCCAAAAGTTTCCATCTCCCCCTCATATTTGGGGTTATCATCTCAGCATTCATTTTCAAAAGTAGAATACCTCACCATGGATTAAGGTTCTACAAACACTAACAAACTGGGAAGCTTTCATTGAAAATGTCTTTGGATGGGATGTTTTTTCTGGATGAACTCTTGGAAAAGTGTTCTGTTTTTGACCATTTGGAGATAGCACTGGCTTATATATTAAGACTAACGAATATTAATGTAGAACAAATTAAACAATTAGAAAAAAATTCTAACAGGAAAACACTGATACATTTTCCTAGCATTTAAATACATGCTTTCAAAAAATGTCCTAAGCCATTATTTTAATAGCTTAGCAACTCTCAGCTATCAGGGAAAGGTAAAATAATTACCACGGGAAAAAAGGAGTCCTTTGTCCATACTCTTTGAATTAAAAGTAATGCACTCAATTGACTTTCATACAGTCCTCTGCATGTAGGTGTATTTATCAGTATTGATTGGAAATTTTTAAAGAGTTTTCTTCTGCCTGCAGCAATCTAGCAGGCTAAATCTACCCAAGGCAAGAACATACAAACAAATGATTCAGATAACCTTGAAAAACTTGGGAGCCTGAGAGCAGTAATATATTTAATCTATGTTATACAAAATTCCTGGAATAGGAAAAATGTATCAACGTTTTCAAGAAACCTTTTAAGCCTTTACACAGCTAATCAAAACAAAAACGATCAAAGTCCTAGAAGCATACCGTCTAAAACATGAACGTGTGCCAGGAAAGTAGCACCCAGCATAAAACACCGAATTCATTTCAGATCTGAATCATAAACCAGGGTCCTTAAACACAGTCTTTTTTTTTCCTTTTATCATCAAACTGCACAAGTGCAGATGTTGGTTTCAATTGAATATGCAAACATAGTATTTTTAAAGGCGAAAAATAAGTAGTGTGATATATTGAAGTTTAGAAATTTTATTTCCCTCCTATTTTTCTTCCTTCCCTGTTTCTAATTTCCTGAAATATGCATAAAAAGAAAAAACTTCAAATTTTAAAGCTTCACTATTGCTAGAGGAATAATAAGCTGATGGAGGTTTAAACACACATTAAAAACTTGGCACCTCTGTATCAGGGTCACAGTTTTTTTATTGAAAGTAATTTGAAAGGCTTTAGAAATACTTGAGAAATCTACAAGTACAGTGAGAAGGGATCATATATTATTATGTTCCCTTATTGACCAGAAACTTAAACTGTGGACATGATATTCTTTGGAAGTAAGATAAGGACTGTCATTCACATTCTCACACCTCTTGGGGAAAGGAGAAGTGCTGGGCGGTAGATAACAAAGCTCCCCCAACCCCTTGAAAGCTTCCAGCCAGACGGGGTTACTCACTGTAAGATCTGCGACCAACAGGCTATTTTCCAAGAAAGCATTAAGGACCACTGTCCTATTCATTTGCCTTACCCAAGCTCCAGGTTCTGGCAGGGCTGGGTTTTGCAGCCATAAACACAGCAGAAAGGGGGTCATCATGCTGTGCTACAGGGCACTCTGGGGCCGCGCCAGGGAAATGACAGGACTCAGTGTGGACCTGTTTTCATGTCTCTTCCTCAATTTGGTGCTAGAAACCTTATAAATCTCTGCTCCACACAGCTTAAAATTTTCAAAAGGCTGCATTTTGAAGCAAATATCTCCCAAATAAAGACAGAATGGTTAATACAGTATTGTCTTACCACTTAATCTGAAAGAATTACTGAGAATGGGCAAAGGTTCCATTCTTTTTTGCACAATGAGGTTCCCCCAAGAATGCAGACTGGCAAGCTGAGGCCACTTCACTCGGGATGGGGAAGCAGAAGGAGGTGGCGCCATGTTCTTGTGGGAAATTCTGTCCATTATTTGATACTTGAACTAAATAGCTCTTCTTTCAAAACTTCACAAGTCATTTCATTCTTAGCTATTCTGAATAGGGTGCTCAGAAAAGAGCAAAATAAAAGGAGGAGGAAGGCTTATAGATTCATTTTACAGGAGATATTCCAGGCTTGGGCAAGGATAAGGACATTTCTTAAATGTGGTGTGCTTAATGCTTCATGCCAGTTGTTCAATACCAACAACAACTCTTTGATGAAAACACTCTTACTATTCCCTTTTCACAGATGAGGAAACTGAGGCTAAAGGAGTTACATTCCTTGCGTATGATCACATGGCTATGGGTGGCAGCTCTGGGACACGAACTCCCCACTTAACTACTACCCTACATGGGCTATATCTCCAAGGAAAATTCCCTTGTCCACTTTTCCTGTGATATAAGGGTGATTTTAAAAAAGAGCCAAACTGCTCATGTAAATTTTCTGCTTAAATCTTTCAGTGGCTGCTCATTCTTTTCAGAACAAATCCAAACAGTTTCAAAGCCTCTTCTAACTTCAGACTCTGCCTGCCTCTCCAGCTCATCTATCCCGTCTCTCCCCCTTGCTCCAATCACTGAGGGTTTTCTGTCCCTCAAATATGCTAAAACGTGGCTGCTTTGGAGAGTTTGCCCAATCTGTACCTTCTGCCTAAAATACACATTCCCCTCCCTTTCCCCAACTTCCTCAACCTTCAAAATGTGCCTCAGCAAAATGTGTCATCTTCAGCTTCCGGAACAGCACTGTCCAATTCAGTGGTCACTGCCTGGATGTGACCCCTGACACCTGGACACATCGTGCGTCTGAATTAAGATGTGTAATTCATGCCAGAGTTTGCAGAAAAGGCACAAGAAAAACAACTGAATTTATCAGTGATACTGTTTTACATGGGTTACGTCTGAAATGAGGACAGTTTGGATACACCAGGTTAAGTAAAATACTACATTTAATTTCATGCTTTTCTTACTATTTTAAATGTAGCTGCTAGACAATTTTTAGCTGCATACATAACTTACATTTCTCCTGGACAGTGCTGGTCTAGAGCATTTTGCCTTTCGTTAGTGACACATACTGCCATTGTGATTCTTTGTTTATATTTGGCTTGTTACCAGGCTGTAAGGTCTCAGAAACAGAACCACACTGGTTTTGTTCCCGTTACCTCTATGCTGGGAACAGTGCCTGATGTGCTGTGGTGGAACTGAGTTGCTGAAGTCATAAAAGCCAATGAGAGACATAGATAAGCTAGGAAAAAAGGAGAAGAAAAATGCTGTTTTCTTTGGCATAATATGTGGATATACCCTTTGATTTTGACCTCAGGTCAAAAGGAGACAGTAACTTTTAATTTGAGCTAGGAGAGTTTAAACATATATTCCCAGAGTTATTGAGATCTATTTATAACAGCTTAAAGTTTTTGCGGTCCAATATATTACTTGATCTGTAGATCCAATGAATCCCCATTAAAATCCCAGCAAGTTGTTCTGTATATATTGAAAAACTGATTCTACAACTATGGAAAGGCAAAGGACTTAGAACAGCCAACACAATTGAGAACAATGAAGTTGGAGGACTCACCCTACCCAATTGCAAGGCCTTTAAAAAGCTGCAGCAATTAAGACAGTGAAATATCACGGAAAGAACAGACATACAGATCAATGGAACAGAACAGGGAACCCAGAAATAGGCCAACATGAGTATAGTCAACTGATTTCTTACAAAGGAGCAAAGAGAATTCCATGAAGAAAGGATAGTTTTGTCAACAAATGAAGGTGCAAAAATCGGACGCCCATATACCAACAATAAATAACCTAAACAAAGACTTTATATTTCATGCCACACACACATTCGCACGCACTAGCAGGTGCACGCATGCGCACACACACACAGATTCTGAGGGAATCTGAGGGTGAATGTAGACGGTGACAAAGAATTTTAGTTGGTAAAGCCTGCTTCTGGGATACAGGCAAACAGCCTGAAATCACTACACACGTATACTCGAATTAGACAAATATGTGGCTGATGGTGTGAATAAATTTCTCATTGTTGGAGTGAAAGGTTATAGAAAAGTAAGCAGGAAAGACTAAAATGTTCCACGTGGTAATGAATTAGAGTCAGAGGAGCCAGTATGAACCAGCGCCTAGCAGAAATAGATTCAGATGGGTAATCTAAAGCGAAGTTATGTAGCACATCACTGAGTCAGTCAGTAGCAGGTCCCACATCTGAGAGTGGTCCCGTGAGAGTAGATCCCCCAGCTGCCCAGGGTGAGTGCCATCTATGACACTCACTTGATGAAAGCAACTAACAACACATTTCTCAGAACACATCTCTCCTCTTAAGTGACACACAACTGTATTTAAAATATGTAAGTGCACATATATTTAATATGTGCATATATATTTCTTTGCTCTATCAGCAGCAGGGGCTTAAATTCCCCAGCAGCAACAAACACACACAGTACCCAGATCTTGAGTCCTAGTATCATTCTTTTTTTTTTTTTTTTTTTGAGACAGGATCTCACTGTGCAGTTCAGGCTGGCCTTGAGCTCACTTTGTAGCCCAGGCTGGTCTTGAGCTTGCAACAATCCTCCTGCCTCAGTTCCCCGAGTGCTGGGATTATAGGGGTGCGCGACCACGCCCGGCTCTGATATCATTCTTTAATAAAGGGGAATAAAGATACTTCAGCAAAATGTCCGATTACAGGACCACGTCAGAGACTATACAAACACTCAGTAGCGCCAGAAGTAAAGCAGTGCTCAAAAACAATGCGAAACACAACGATGGGGTATGTCAAAAGAACACAGGAGCCAACTGAGCGCTCCCAGTGGCCAATGCTAAAACAGTTTGAACAATAAAATATATATGGTAGTATTGGATTGTGACCCAAAGTATAAAATAAGTATCCTTGAATGAATAGTGGTATAAATAAATGATTTAATAAAGAAAGAAATATGGGAGAAGAAACAAACGTCCTACATCAGGGATGGCGAATCTTTCAGAGCTTTCAATGGTAACAAACAGGGCTGCAGCAAATGTACCATCGTTCACCATCCCTGAGCTAGGCAGAGAGCTAATTTATGTAGCGAGTCCGCTCCCAGGGAGCCGTAGCAGAGCTCCCCACTCTGCAAGTTTGGGGTGCGTGTAGTGACTTCCTCCAAGATTTCAGCATGGAAGGCAGAGGGGGCGAGGAGAATGACTTTCCAGCGGAGAAGCCTGGCACCCCACGATCGAGGTGAACATCAACAGTGAGGGTCGTCTTGACAGCATATATTCTCGATATGATGTGACGAAAATGGTAGACCTCTACGCTCCCCCCTAGAACCCATAATTTGGGTTTCATTTTGATAAAAATATCAGGAAAAAACCCTATTGAGGGACATTCTGTAAGATACCTAGCTGGCCAGTATCCCTCAAAATTCAAAAATCACCCAAAACAGTCTGAAACTGTAACAACCAAAAGCCACCTAAGGTGACATGACAACTTGATGTAATATAATACCTTGGAAGACACTCTAGAAGAGAAAAAGCACATTAGGTGAAACTGAAGGAAATCTGAATAAACTTGGGACTAGCTAGTGATAATGTTCAATACTTTCCCTTGTTTTAGAGGCTGAAAGGAAAATGTGCCAACCTCAAATTCCCTACCCAGTGAAAATATCCTTTCAGAATGAAGATGAAGACATCACAGATGAAAGAAAGCTTAGGAGAGTTTGTAGCCAGCACACCTGCTCCACCAGAATTCCTACAAGGAAGTTCTTCAGACAGAAGGGAAATGATGTCAGAAGGAAACTTAAAATACCAAGAATGAAGGAAAGACAGCAGCGATATAACTAAAATAATTCCAGGGATGGGAAGAGGACGATGTGAAAACTAAACTGACAAGATGCAGCCACTAACTTTAAAAAAATTACTGCGGAAGCAATTCATCCTCCTATATGGCTGAGACCATATTAACTACTTTTTAAAAAGCCCTTTTAAAACCTAATAGAAAAAGACTATGACACTATATATACAGTGTACTCTAAATTTTGTTTCTATGTGTGTGTGTGTGTGTGTGTGTGTGTGTGTGTATATATTTCTATATGTTAAACATTTAAACATACAGAGCTTCAGTTGATGGCATTTATGGGAGACTTAAAAACACTTTCATGTTTCCAAATATTCAGCATAAGCAGTATTATATTTATGATCAGGAAAAGATAACAAGTACATTTAAAAACTCACTGTCTTGCTAGATTTCACTTTAGATTCTTGGCAGAAACACTTCCTTTAGGCACATACTATAAACTTCAATGACTCATTTGAATGTAAATTTGGCTCACAGACTTTTAAGGACTTAAAATCAAATAGATAAAAAAGAACACTAGGAAAAATGAGATTGCTCTTGTCATGCATTGTTTCAGCACCCACAGCCAAGTAGCTCAAAAGACTTAACAAGATCAAATCTTGCTCATCTCCACATCATACATGTTAAGAAGACACTGAAAAAGAAATTATGATTCTGATTGTATGGAATGCATGGGATTTCTAAAGCACAAAGCTACTGCAATCAAAGCTATTGCAAAATGTGATGTCAACATTATTCTCCTAAGTGCTTCTGTCCGATTTCTTCATAAGCAAGGGATGAAGACAAAGCTAAAATGAGATATTGATTGCATTATGATGTTCTGAGCACATTGGATGCAGGGGACTGGTTTCTAATAGTCAGCTGAATGTACATCACATTCAGAGAACAGAGCCCATTTCTGTCATTCCCCTTTGCCCAGGTACAGACCTCACCATCTTCAGAGCTGAGTCCACAGCAGTATCCCACCCATATTGGCTTAGTTAGGTTGGGGGGGGTCACATGACTCACAGTGGACCAATCAGAGGCCTTTCCCAAGGTTTTATTATGGTAGCTGCTGGGAAAGAAGCAGGAACTGTTTGGCGGCCATATTTTAGGCTTTTGAAGAAGCAGAGGCCTTAGTGCTTGTGAGCCCAAGACCAGTTCCACATATGCTTGTCTGAGGAATTGGAGATGTGAGTTTCCAACTTCTTCTCCTGTTTGCTTTTGAGGTGGCTTGATACAGATTTCTGCCACCTGTAAGTCCAAAATCTGGAGTTACTCTGTAGGAACTCTGCATTGTTGGAAAAAGGAGAATGTTAGGAGGTGAATAATAAAATACCATTTCCTCAGAAATCTTTCTGGTTGAAAGGGGTGTGGCTCTTACAGTGTATGATTTTGTATTCTGTATTCTAAGTTCTAACCTCTAAGAACTACACTATTATGTAATTATCCATTTACCCATTGCTCATTCCTATTAGGTGATTTGCTCTTTGAAGGCAAGAATTTATTTTATTAGAGTTTGTATCTCCACAGCCAATGTACAGTGCCTACATTGCATACAGTAGGCATTTAATAAATCTTAGTTGATTTTAAAAGGATTAAATAAAATATGGTCATTTACTACCATAGCATTACCTCATCTCCTTCAAACTTTATTAATTGGAAATCTGTGACTAGGCTAGAAATTTTAATTTATTCAAGAAAAAAGTGGTTATTAACCCATTTAGTAGTGTAAGAAACTGTAAAGAGAATGATTAAACTAATTAAGAAAATAAATTGTTTCAAGCAGGCCATAGCCATTTAAAATCACTGATTCATATAGAAATAATTTGTGGGCTAAGTTACAAATAATATCCTTCCACCTATTCATTAAATTAGGTCCCTGAGGATGTCTATTGAGTAACGCTTTGATAGCCTGGCTCATTTACTATTTGTACTTGAAATATTCCATAACTCAACTTTTTAGTAATTCAAAAGGTGACACCTGCAGTTACACACAGCTATTTACAAAAATAAATTCTCTTAAAATCTACAAAAGATAACAAAAGACTGGAACAAACAATAAAATTCTTGCTGATTTGTGTCTCATTTCATTTCTTTCGGACACATATAATTTCATTCACACCCCAGGCTACTATTATGTTTGTTATCAGTAGCTATCAATTGGACCTAGGTGCAATACAAGTGGAATCACACCTCATTCCTGAGTGGCGCCCAGTACAGTGACCTTCAGAGCAGGTCTCCAAACCCAAGCTCACCTCAGCCTTCCCTTGCTGAGTTGATGGCAGTTGCATCCTTGCATGTATTCAAACCAAAATCCTGAAGTTGTCCTTGAGGCCTCTCTGTCTCTTTCACCTCATACTTCATCCATTGGAAAACCCTATGGGCTCTTCCAAATCCACGCTGAATGTGGCACTCCCCTCCACAGTGACTCAGTCTTCCCCATTTCTAGCTCTCAGGGAAACACTAGTCTCCCAGGAGTCAAAGAACCCAGTAACACTGCTACTTAAAGTTATTATATTCCTATCTGCTAATTTGTGTGAATGAGTGCTCCCATGGTTTGCATACACAGAAACCAAGAAGAATGGGATGGATGTCACACCCCAGTTTCACGCAGCTACACTTACTCTAAAAGCAACCATCACATCTCTCAATAATGCAGTTTCAATAATAACTTATTTTCATGGCTTATAACGATTTACAAAGTACAAATAATTGGAGATAACTACTGCCATAACTTTACCAGAAATTGTAATAAAGATGTATGGTTATCAGAAATTTTAAGATTTACCTTTATATAGACATTTTAGCATGCTAAGTATAAAACAGGGATCTACAGATAATTTCAATCATAAAAATACACTATGAAATTTAAATCCATTATTCTATATAATTATTATGCCCTAATAATTTTTTTAAATACATTATAACATGGAACCACTATAATAGCCCTGACCAGCTCACATCTGGACAGTGAACATGAATGCAAACCAATCTATTTCATTTAAGACACTGTTACGTTTGGGTCTTTGTTAACATAGCTGAATTTTTGTACTAACATTAATACATGATGCAATCAAAAAAATCAGCTGGCCTAGAAAAAATACACTAAAATAGGATCAAATTCTATAAGGGAAAGAAAAGAGTAATATGATCAATTAAAGAGCTTGTTCATATATTTTTAAATGGTAAACAACAAACTATTTCTCAATGCCCAACTCTAGTCTAATATAGAATAAGCACTCCGTAAAATCTTACAGATCAATAAACTCATTGGGAGTGTTTATTTGACTTTCAGGATTGGAACTCAGTGCTCTATGGTTGAGCTGTGCAGACTGCCTCGGGTTTGGGAGAGTCAAGCATCAGTGTGTTAGACTAGAACCTTGTCTACGTTCACATATGAAAGGATAGATGGGTAAACGAATTGGAGGTCTTGGTTAATTTCAAAGTTCCCAAGTCTCAGGCCTCTTACAAGAGAAAATAACATTTACCATATTTCCATTTTCTTTCAAACATCTTGTACCGTGTAACTGAAACGTGCAGGTTTCACATGCGGAAACACAGAAATGACCACCAGAGGGAGCCCAAGTGTTTTTCTGAAAACACCAGACACCAAAAGGAGAAAAATGAAGCAAACAAAATATAAAGCTGAGGGCGGGGGCGGGTGTGCGAGGGAATTACCTGTTTCTGTCTTTAAAAAAAAAAAAAAAATCTTATTGAATGACAGAACTATTTTTGCATGTATGTTACAAATTCCTTTACTCAGCAGTGGTGCACCTCAATGCTGTGACGCATCACTGGAGAACCGGCTACAGAGAAGATTTTAAAAATTCACATACCCTAAAACAAGAGGGTCCGGGGGGAACTGCTGTGACAGCATCCGCGCTTCTCCGCTGCGCTCCAAACACGCCACGCGCCTCATCTCCGGCTCACTGTAATTGCTCTGCTTCTCTATTCTGGGCCATCTTTGTGGTTAACTTTGGGGAGAGGTTTGGGTGTGGCCTCCTCACTTTGGGATTGAGCTAACAAATTACAGCCCTTGGCGTGACTTGGGATTTTTCATTCTCCTGCCTGAGCCAAGTTAGGAGGGCACGAGGAAAAGTGACTCTCCTTTTGTCATCCTGAAGTCTTCCTACAACTCTGAACTGGATCAAGTCCTAATAGGGTGCAAGAAGATCTCTGTTAGGCTTTCCAGAACCAATCTTCTTATAAACAAGATCCCACAGGCCAATCTCAGCGATGGCCCCAAACTACAAAAATATCTGGGACTGAGGCTATAGGACAAGGGGTTGATACTGTTTAGAATTAAGCTCCAGGGAAATTTAATGTAATGCCTTATAATCTAGATCAGTGTCAAGTTTTGGAATTTCTCCCATGTTTTATGGTATTAGTCCTTTTCTTGGGGTAGGTTGGGGCTGCTATTCAATCCATAAAGAAACCAAAGTTCACACAGGTAAGCGACTCCTTCGGGCTCACTGGCCTGACATGTCAAGGGCACAAACGCTGAGGAACACACCCTCTGAGGATGTGGACTGCAACAGAGGAAGATACTGAACTCAGGCAGATGCAAGCCTTCTGATACGGAAAATTATTGTCTTCCTTTTGCCTCAAATTACAAGTGAATGAAAAGCACGGCGAAAGTGCATTCAGTGACCGAGCACTTTGTTTTACCCAGTATTTTCATGGTATGTTTTCTTAAGTTTCTTTTTTCACGTCTGGATGGGGGTAATTTTATAATGTATGCAAATAAATTAGAACAAACAAACTCAGTTCTACAGGGTTAGGGCCTCAGCTGAATGCTGCTAGGTTTAACGTGCTTATTAATGCTCTGGGTATAGAGTCAAAAGCATTCTTATCCAATTTAATAATGACACCCAATTGGATGGAGATGGCTGACAGGAAAACTGGATTGAAATTTAAAAATGACCTTGACAAATGGGAAAGGAAAAAGAAGGCAGAATTTAACAGGAAGCTTTGCCAAGTAATTCATGCACAAGAGAGGGGAAAAAACAAAGGAAAACAACAGAAATGAGGGTGCACTGACTGCGCAATTATAACTGAAAGGGGGTGGGGGTCAGGGGGAACAATAGGCCTCAAAGGCCTCAGCAATTCAGTTCTGTCACTCTGCAAAAGAAGACACGATTTTGGAAAGTACAAACAGGGTAACATTCAAACTAACTCCCCCTCCAGATCTAGAAGAGAGAAAGGTCGGGGGGGGGGCGGTGGAAAGAAAAGGGGTTTTGCTGAGATCCTCCAACTGCCTACATTTTTGATTATCTTGAAAGGGCTCCTTAGAAAGTAGAGGACTGGAAAATATTTAAAA